>JANHFL010000614.1:163579-191243 GCA_032468155.1 Oxyrhabdium leporinum
TGCATTGGGGAGGGGGGGGGGAAGAGAGGGGAAGGACTGGGGCTCATCTCTGGGTGGCAGAAACAGGGATGTAAAACAAGATCCAAAGCATCACATGCCTTGACCAAGAATTTCCTGACGGTGAGAACAATCAACCAGTGGAACAGAAGCTGCCTTCGGTCGTTGTGGGAGCTTCATCACTGGAGACCTTCAAGAAGAGATTGGACCGCCACCTGTCGGAAATGGTGTAGGGTCTCCTGCTTGGGGGGGAGGGGTTGGGCTAGATGACCTCCAAGGTCCGTTCCAACTCTGTTAATCTAATCTAATCTAATCTAATCTAAAAAGAACCGCCTGTCCAGGGCAGAGTTATTTTCTTATTGTCTTGAGGTCACTTCCAGCCACTCTGAGCAATTCAGCCACTTCAAAATCTACCCAGAATTCGGCAAACTATAGGTAGTCCTCAACTTACAACCATTTGCTTAGTGACTGTTCAAAGTTACAACAGGATTGAAAAAAAGTGACTTGTGACTGGTCCTCGTACTTACAACTGTCGCAGCATCCCCACAGTAACATGATCAAAACATGGACGCTTGGCAACAGGCGGGCCCTTAGGACAGATGAAGAATTGGTCGTCTTTTGCCACCTTCCCAGTCGGCTTCTGACAAAAACGTCAGTGGGAGAAGCTAGATTTGCTAAACAACTTCAGTGATTCACTTAATAACCATGGCAAAAAAGGTCATAAAATGGGATGGGGTTCACTTAACAAGTGCCTTGCTTAGCAATGCATATTCTGCTCCCGACTGTGGCCGTAGGTCTAGCCGTATTCCTTGTGGGTGCCAAATCACCTCAGGCACTCACGATGCCTGAAATCAAAGCACAGTTTACAAAATGACCTAGTTTTGTGCAAACTTGTGCCAAATATGAAATTGGCCCCTCACACTTAACTTCAGGCTTTTAATTTGAGATCCTGTGAGATTTTGGAAGACAGCTAGTGAACCTCACAGCAGGTTTCTAGCCCAAACGGCAGAATCTTGGGGGAGGAATCCCCTCACGAAGATTAGCACAGCTGAGACGCCTTTTTCCAGGCCGAAAAGAAGCCGGGCTGCTTTGGGGTGCTGCAGGAAGGGGAGCTGCTTGCCTGAGTCCCGCCTCGTGTCTCCCAAAGCAGCCGGGAGTCGGGGGGGGGCATGAAATGATAATGGAGGAGGCGCCCCCGAACACAAGACGGACGAGCTCTGCTCTGAGATGACGATGTCCGAAGTGAAACAATGGAGGAGCCCACTTTGCTTTTAAGAGGGGTCTGGAAAAGATCAGGGAAGCTGAGGAGAGCCAGGAAAGAAAGGAAAACCCAACTTGCAGGATACAAGCGAGCCAGAGGCCTCCAGCGGGTGTCTCTGCTGAGAAACAGCTTAGCTAAGCACACCTTCCTCGCCAAGTGGAGTCAAACATTTTCAACAATTACCAGCTCAGAAACATAAAAATAAACAAACAAGCTTTGGCCAAACCTTCTACAACAGCTTAATTCCTGCTGTCAGTTTAACCAGAGATCTTCGAAAGTTCATTTTTCGTTTTCAGTTTGTCTGGCAGTTCGGGATTACACAACAAATCCGACACAGGGATGATGGTTTTAACATTTGGCCGGGCTGAGTCCGGCTGCCGGACCTTTTCTCTTCCCTTCTCCTCCTCCTCTCGGGGCGCAGCACGATGGAGGTTGGTCCTCCTCCTCCTCTCGGGGCGCAGCACGATGGAGGTTGGTCCTCCTTCAGAGAGAAGCTTTCACATAGGTTGCCAGGAAGAAGGGAAACTGCTGCCTTCACCTCCGGCAGAGTTTCCACGTAAAACACGATTAAAAGCACAGCGAGCAGCTCTTCCACACGGGATGGCATCGCATCTGCCTGAGATGAAGGCAGGACGGTTGTCTCCCTTCCAAGCCTTCTCTTTTTCTAAGCAGCGGCGAACAATCCCGCGTTTTCTCCCAAAGTAAAGTGAGCTGTTAAGGACTGGCTGCTCGGCGCGGGGAGGCAATAGCGGCTACAGGAGCCGAAGCCTGCAGGATCTCACTCCCACAGAAAACCTGGCACGTTCTGCAACTACACTGAAGCGGGGGATGAACTTTGGCCAAAGCCGTCATGGATACAGCTGAGAGCGATGGAAATAGCCACTCAAATCCGGGCTCTTCTCTGTCCGAGAGTCTCGACAAAGAACAGTCACGTGGAAGGGAAGGGAAGGCCTCACCTTCAGGGAGCCACCAGGAGGGACTTCTCACGAGCTACGAGGGCTGCTCTCGGTGCTGCAGGCGCATGGCCTCCAATCTGATGACTCCCCTCTTTAAGGGACGCACAGAACCTGCTTAGCCAGCAGAAAATTCCGGGAGGTCGCGGGCCCCCAAAACAAGGAAGCTAAGTGCGCTGCCTACTCTTCCGTTACAAATGCAAGCTAACAAATTCTGGGCGAGGTGTGGAGAACCGATTCACGTTGCGAAGATCAAGGAGCCGGCAACTAGATCAGTTCTTGGGAACCTCTCTGAATAAAGAGAGGACAAGAGATGGCCCACATGGGCTCCGGACGGCTGCTTCTTATCCGGAGACCGTGGTTTTCCACCAGTTTGACTGACAGGAAATGACGGCTTCAGCCATCTTGTTTACAACCATGGCAGAACTCTTTAAGGGCATCAAAGCTCACCAATCTCACTTTCTAATAACTTTCAAGAATTGCCTTTTAACCATTTGAAATCTATTAAAGAGTTTTTCAGAATGACAGGTCTTCTTCATCAGGTGAATTTATCTTTTACTCTGAGCAGAAGAAAGGTTAATTACATATTAAGGAACATAAAGAATTTGAAATAAACAGCAAAAAGCTGAATGAGATTTTGATCTAAGAAAGTTATAAATGGATTAAGAGTCCAGATAAATTAGGAATATTGATATCTACTATAAGATTTTGGATTTAACTATAAAAAATAAGAGTTTCCTGTGGGAAACAGACTTATTTTGGCTAGCCTGACTATTGCAAGTCATAACAAAAATAAGTGATGATTTTAGAATAGGACACTTAGAAGGGACGAAATATTTTAAGCAGAAGAAAAAAAAAATACAGGCCTGGGCTTGATGCCAGTCAATGCTGGGACTTACAAAATGACACAAAATGTCATAACATCAAAAATATTAAAGATGATCTTTGAATAATGGGGCCAGAAATTACTAACTTATAATATCATGTTAAGCGAAGCGCTGCAGTTATTAAATTAATAACAAGGTTGTTAAGTGATTCTGGTGTCCCCAACTGACTTTGCTTGTCAGAAGGTCGCAAAAGCTGATCACGTGAGCCCAGGACGGAGCGACCGTCATAAAAATACGCCAACTGACAAGTGTCCGAATTTTGATCACACGACCACGGGGACGCTGCAATGTTCATAAGTAAGAAAAAAGAAAGCGACTTCACAGGTCACTTTTTCCAGTGCCATTGCAACTATAAACAGTCATTAAACGAATGGTTGGAAGTCAAGGACCTTGTACTGGATCTACAAAAGAAACTGACTGAAGTTTTAAAAATTAAACGGAAAATACAAATGATAAACCAAGGGAATGCCCTGGAAAATGTGTTCTTATTAGATGTACAACAGAGACTTTGTTGAAGAAATCTGTGCAATGGGATAAAGAGGAATTGAGGAGAAATTAAATCCCGCAACAATATTTGAATGAATTAAAGGTTAAGAATGTTAGATGTAAAAGCGAGGAATATAAAGTTGGTTTATGTGATCAAGATAAAATAAAAGACGTTGTTATTTTTGGCTATTCTTTTTAGACTTGCTGCTGATACCAGGACTGCAAAGATGATGCTTTATGAAAAGATAATTTTTTGTAACCTTAGAGGGGATGAAGAGTCAGCAAGCTAAACATTTTAAGCGTCTTACAAATGAGGCAGGCAGAGAAGAACAAAGAGCATTTTTCACCGTTTAAAGAAGTGGGAGCTTTAGTTAATGGAAGGCTTTTGTGTTCCTTGTCTTAAGTTACTTAAAGCATAGTAATCTTGCAAACCATGGGGGCAGAAGACATCAACTAAGAATGAGAAGTACAGGACAATCCAAAGGTTAGGAACACTAGAGGGGAATGAAAGCTGAATGAAAAGCAGAGAAACAGTACAGAAATAGCACTTGCAAATTCCGAGTCTGTATAACAAGATGTCTTTCTAGTAGGGGTAAGTATCCTGTACTAGCAAAAGTCCAACTTGTTACTGCCTTTAGCCATCACTGAGAGCTTCACTGCTATCCACAGACCTCTCAAATTTCTGGAGACCTAGCAAATGAAGTTTGTAGCCCGCATGGCAGTAAAATATAAATAAATATCTAGGACTGCAGGATACATACTTGTTTGTGAGGGAACCAAACTTATACAGGATCTTACTAGAGCCAGATGCTTGCAATTCATTCCTCTCCAATCTGCCTCAAAATCAGTCCTGGGACTCCACCAGATATTAGATCACCAGTGTGTCTGTATTAGTAATGGTACTTTAATGTCAAATTACAGGCATAGTTTTCTGCACCGTGGATCTCTCTTCATCGAAGAAAACCCACGAGGATTCTCATGCAAGATTTCAGAGGAGTAACCCAATACTTTCAGCTAAACTTTTTCTCTAACGAAAATTATTCTTTTGTGCCAGAAAGACCTTTATGGGACTGCCAAGGAGGAGAAAGAGAAATCACAGAACACCAAGAAACCAGGCATAGGAGACTTGCAACAGAGCATTACCAGGAGATGACAATGTATTCCCTATCACCTGAAAATTGGATCTTTCTAGGTCCATCAGCCCTGCACTTTCTCCACCCAAGAATTTGGAAAATGTTCCCCTTCTTAAAATGGAAAAACAGTACTAAATCACCTTATGGCTTTGGGGAAAGCAAAACATGCAGCCCTTCCTCACCAAAACATTCTGCAGTTTTTTTTCTTCCTTACTGAATTGGGTTTCAGGTATTCTCCACGATCATTTGCCTTTAAAATAGAACAGAGCTGGAAGGGACCTTGGAGGTCTTGTAGTCCAGCCTCCTGCTCAAGCAGGAGACCCTGTACCATTTTAGACAAACGGCTGTCCAGTCTCCTCTTAAAAACCTCCACAACTTCTGGAGGCAACTTCTGTTCCTCCGGTTAATTGTCCTCACCGTTAGGAAGTTTCTCCTTAATTCCAGATGTTGTTTTTTTAAATCTTGAACCTGAAGAGAGTCTCTGAGTGCCTGCAACAGATGGATTAACCCTGCAATTCCAGGCAGGCCACTGGCGTCCTTCTTACTATTAAGACAGCCTTTCTCAAATTGGGCAGCTTGAAGACGCTTCAACTCCCCAAGTCCCCCGGTCAGCAAGGGGATTGAAAAGTTCACGCGTGTTCAGGTCCCCAGCACTGAGAAACGCGGTATGAAGGATTCAGTCAAGGCTCAAAGGAGCAAAATGGAAGGACTTACTTCTTCCTCCAGCTTCACCACCTTGGCCTGCGCATTGTTGAGCGCCTGGTCCCGGATCTCAATGTGCCTTCGCTGCTCCTCGTTCGTTGAGCGAACCCCGGCGAGCTCCCCCTCCAGTTTCTCCTTTTCCCTCTGCGCTTCTTTATCTGTGCAGGTAAAGCAGGAAGGGGGGGGGGGGAGATGCGGCTTTGAGAGTTGCTGGGGAGCAGAGCTCAAGGGCCCAGCTGGTAGCTTTGCCGAGGAAGGGAAACGTGTTTCAAGCACATTTCCCAAACAATTATGACGACACTCTTAGTGTCCTAGGATGGCAGGAATTGCATTTTCTTCTATTATGTTTCGGCAATTAAGTCGTAGTAAACAAAGGAGATCTCTCTCTCTCTCTCTCTCTCTCTCTCTCTCTCTCTCTCTCTCTCTCTCTCTCTCTGTGCATGTGATCATGTATGTTTGCAAAGTGCACATATGTATGTATGATTTGGGAGATCTCTTATTTCAGGAAATCCGGTTTGCCAGAATCTGGAAGGATACAAAAACAAGAATTCTTTCCTTCCGATGCTGTCCCTATTTTCCGTGAAACCCTCGCAGCTGCCATTGGTAACCTTCTCGCCAAGAACTGAGAACCACAGAACTGCCGGTAAGAGTATGTGGTTGCCTCTTGGCAGAAGTGGAAGATTCCCTGGTCTAGTTCTAGACAGGTTCGTTCCATTCTGCTCCCAACATCCGGCATAAATTAACAGCTTCTCAACATTATGGGGAAGAGCAAAGCGAAGGCTGTTGGGAGACCTGTGTGTCCATTGCGCACAATGACCTCAACCAGCAGCCTTCAGAGTTATGCCCTTTTGGCCCGGCAGAGACGGCGGGACAGCAGAACCACCAGGGAAGGGAAGCAGGTCCTCCTAGGTGTCACCGGGACACACACGGAGGCTTCCTGGTGGGCAGATCCCTTGCGCTAGCATTCCTCTTTTAAGGCCTGGGAGCAGAGAAGGTCTCTCCCAAAAATGAAGCAAGTCCCTTTCTTAGTTTTGCTAAGATGCTGACGCATTAGCAAGTCTTCCCACGTCCTCTGCGGGGTGGAGCTACCGGGATGGTGGCTTAGCTCGCCAAGTCCCACAGCATTCAGAGCAGGAGACTAGAGTCCCTCCGTTCGTATAATTTGGTTTCCACTGTCATCAATCTGCGTCCCCAGACAGAGGTCTCGGCTTGAAACTGCTTTTGTTCAGAAGCAAGGCAGAGTAGATGATTTTGAAGAAGAGGAATTCTTTCTCCCAGCACTTTCAATAGCCAACCAAGTTACCGGAAAAGACCGGGAGGGGAATGGAGCGTGAGACGGGCCAAGGGATGTAAACGCAAACCGTCCAGCTCTCCACTCCCTGCTCCCCTTCCACCCCGAAGGCTGCAAATGGGGAAAATCCCGTAGGAACATCTCCTCTTAAAGAAATGATTGTCCTGAGCATTAATTCTTCAATTATTTGCTGTGTCTCCCAGAGTTGCTTTTGGTGAGATGGGTGGCTATATAAATTTGATAAATAAATAGCCCAGGGCATAGGCCATGAGCTGTAGAAGACGTGATGGAATGCAATGTTACAGGTCACTTAAACCCCTGGCGTGAACTCTGGAGGAGGAGAAGGAGGGGGCTTCCTGTTACACACAGACAGTGGAACCCTGCTCTGGCTTGGAATCATGGCTTAGGGTAAAGATGTGCAACTCTTTTCAGGCCAAAGATTGTACCGAGCCTTTGAATGGCATAAGGGAGGCCATGTTCTAAAATGCAGGCATTGGGGCCAGAACAAAAGTAACTTCGATGCAACTTCCATTGAAGTATCATCAATTAAATGTTCTTAGTAGAGCTCCCCACAATTTAGAGGCTCCCTGCTTCTGCAAGTTAAAAGCTACTGTTCTGTAGCCAATATTGAGTGGGAGTTCAATTAAAACCTTTGGGGAGGGAGCAGCCCTGGCCCCTGGTTGTACACCTCTGGATGAAGACTCCTGGATGAAGCCCATACTTCACATTCAGTGAACCACTAGCCCCCGTGACCCATCCTTTCAGAGATGTTTCCTCACCAGATTCCTTCATGCCTTCAACAACAATGGCAGAACTTCTAAGGTACTGGAAAAAGTTCTGAAAAATTCAGGGAGATATTCAGAGATGTCTCTGCCCTGAAAGTTGCTCCTGCTGAACTAGACATAGCAGGGGTGTCAAACTCACAGCGTCACTTCGTCGTCACATGACATATCGGGGCTTTCCCCCCCCTCTTCGCTAAACCGGGCAGGGGCGTGGCCAGAGCGTGACGCATTCGGCCCGCGGGCCGGGAGTCTGACAGCCCTGAGATAAGAGCATCAGCAGAGGAAGCGTTTGACGACATGTTATGTCATTTTGAGGTTCACAATGTTTGGCCCAGTGAAAGGCTGCAGACACAGGGGTTACAGCTGCATGTTGACCCTTCTAAAAAAATGGTCTTAGCCCAACAGGTGAACCTCAGCATGCGGAAGGGGGAAGCAGGTTGGCTCAGGAGACCCCGTGTCTTTCCAGCACACCTGGCCTTCCCCTCCAGGCAGCAGAGCGGAAACGGCAGCTGAAGTGTCTAGGTGAATACGAGGAGGAGTTCTTTTGCTAGCGAGAGACCAAGCGCGGCTGTGCCCGGCTCTCGCCAACGTCTCCCGGGAATTTCTCAAGCCTGCTGGCCTCCGCTTTCAGCTCTTTGCAAAACAATTAGCCGCAGCTCTTGGTACAGGAAATGCGATGGACTCACTTTGTGCAAAGAGCTGGGAGATGGTTTTCCTGTTATCCTCGGTGCCTTCAAATTCTTTCTCTGCAAGTTGCTTATTAGCAGTATCCATACGATCTGCAAAGGAAGAAGAAAGGCAGGGCTCGTTGGACTGTTAGGGCCGATTAATTAACTGTCAAAGAGTCTCTCGCCCATGTATCCCTCCTGCTGCCACCTGGCACAGCCGTCCAGTGAGGCCGGCTGGACTGAAAGAAAATTACCGCAGCCCAAGCCACTGAGTGAACCTTCAGGGCTGAAGAGCAGCTGGCACACGGGCCTTCCTGATTGCCAATCCATGACCCAGTGGCTCTACGGAAGGCCGTCCAAGCAGTTAACCTCTCCTGCCATTCAACAAATGGTATTTTACCATCTAATCTATATTAAAAGCTGCAAGGTCAGGCAAGACTGTAAAAAATAAGCACGAATGGGCACACAGACTGTACATACGAATACACAGGGCATTCAGAAAGTAATCAGTAATCGCTTGGAGCTTCTTCCTCGCAGTCCGAGGGTCCTTCGGCTGCTTTTTTGCAAACTCCGAGCGGGCTTTCTCCTGTTTTGCACTGAGGAGAGGCTTCCACCTAGCCACCCTTCCGTAAAGCCCAGATCGGTGGAGGGCCGCAGCGATGCTTGTCCTTCTGGAGCGGGGCCAGAGTGACCAGCGGGGTCTTGGTCACTTCTCTTACTAAGGCCCTTCTCCCCCGCCTGCTGAGTCTGACCGGGCGGCCAGCGCTTGGGAGAGACCTGCTTGCGCCAATCGTCTTCCGTCTGAGAACTCCGGAGGCCGCTCTGCCCGTGGGAGCTTTCACTGTAGCCTTCCCCAGAGCTGCGCCTCGCAGTAGTCCTGCACCCGAGCTCTTCGGGCAGCTTCCCTGACCTCCCGGCTTTGGCTCTGCTGCCACGTGCCTGCTCAGCTGCCAGGTCTTCTGTCGAGGGCCGCCTGCCTTTCCACGTCGTGTCCCATCAGTTTAGTTCACCACGGGTCGACTCCGTCCGAGGTGCAGAAACGTGGCAGCAACGATCAGGTGAAACGGGAGGCAGCGGAGCTACCTTTCACGTGTGACAGCAAAGGGTCCGAATACTTACGCCAACGTGGCATTGGTCTCTTCTTTTTAATAAACTCTAAAATTCTGTTTTCACTTTGTCATTGTGTGGTACCGAATGTAGATGAATGAGAAAAAAAGGGGAATTTCAACAACCGAAGAAGCATAACAAAAGTGAAGGGGGTCTGAATGCTTTTTGAATACACCGCGTGCGCGTAATAGCTAGCAGCCGTGCTCCATAAAAGCGACCATGTGCTCCTGGCTGTAAAGTGGCCCACCTGCTGTCTAAGCTACCTGCACCCTGCAGAGCCTAACCTGCCTAAAGGCACGGAGGGATCCCTTGCTCACTTTTGATACCTCCAGGCGGGTCGAGGCGGCAGGTGAGGAACCGCGAGTGGCTTCTCGGCGTGGAAGATGGAGGCCGGAACGGCCTCACTTCCCTTCTCTGTGCTATCAGTGCTTTGTAACAAGAAGTGCCGAGACAGGGAAGAGAAAGTATGTAATAATCCCTCGACACTTCCTTGTGAAGGAGCGAAAACGCCGCACCCGTTTTGGCTAGCAGGGGTCAGTGTTGCCAAACTTTACCTATCAGCCACCTGAATGCAAAATACGTTACGGTTTTGAAGGCAGAGCGCCTGGAATGCGGAACAAGCAGCCGTAACTGGCAGAACCCTGTGACCCTGTCTTTGGCAGAGCAGCAAACGCTGGGGGGACCCAACACGGGTCCTAGTCCAGAGTCTTGAGTAACGATGTCCCAGGGCACATGGTGTCATCACCCAGGGTGACCCGCCTCCAAATCCTTTCAGGGACGGACGGCTGCCGCATTCTCTTCCAGCCTATCCCAAAAGGCGCAGCAGCCTTGCACTTTGCTCCCATAGTGGTGAACCAAATGCTTTGGGAAGTCCCTGAGGGGAGGGCAAAAGAATCAGCAAGTCCTTCCTTCTGCCTTGTAGAGGAGGCGGCCATCTTGGCAAATGGCTTCTGGCAGCCTGAGCTTCTCCCCTGAATCCTCTCCATCCCCCTTTGGCGAGTCTTTAACCTTTGCTGCACCAGGAGACGCGAAATGTCATCCTCCGTGCAAGAAGCATCACCCTGTTCCCTCCGCCACTGCCACGCCTGATTCTGCACCAGAACTGCATCTTATATACCCACGCTCCGGGCACGAAATCCTGGGATGATCCTGCACCCCTCTTTCCCTTGAAATGTAGAACGCGGACTAATACGGTTGGGTGGAACCTTGGGGGTCTTCTGGCCCAACTCCCTGCTGCAGGAAGGAGACCTTGCACCATCCTGGTCAACCGGCTATTTCTGAAAACCTCCAGTGACGGAGCTGCCGCAAGGCTGGGAGGCAAGCACTGATTAATTGTCCCCACTGTCAGGAATCTTCTCCTTAGTTCCAGGTTGGAGTTCTCTTTCGTGAGCCTTCACCTATTACCTCTCCCCCTGCCCTCAGGTGCTTTGGAGAATAAGTCAATCCCCTCTTCTCTGTGACAGATTTATTTGCTTCACAGCTGTATTATGAAACTGGAAAGGGGCGGAGGAGGAAGAGCAAAAACACCTTTAGCCGGAAGAGCGAGACAGGCCCCTTCCCAACGGAGCACTCTGTCTGGCTTTTTAGTAACATGTAAATGGAGATACAATCATCCGGGCCAAAAGTACCTGAAAAGGTTAGGGCATGGCAACTGGACCAGTTTATTCAAACCGAGACATTTCGTTACTCATCCAGGTAACGCCTTCAGTCAATGTGAAAGTTTGGGTAGGCAGAGAGTCATGGGGAAAAAACCAATTCTTGCCATACAAATTTTCATGTTGACTGAAGACGTTAGTTGGATGAGTAAGGAAAGGCCTCCGTTTTACTAAACTTTGGTCCAGTTGCCATGCCCTAACCTTTTCAGATAGCTGATTACTAATCTACTCACACAAGTAGGGAGGAGCCGGCATCAGGTATCAATTTGATCTTATTTCTATTTAAAATAAATGCATTAAATTTAAAATAAATTGAAATTACATGCCTAAGAAATGTATTTCCCCCATTTATTAATCCCCCCCTGTGCTGGGCTTCAGCTGCCAGAAAGACACCAGTTGCCAAGAGGTGAAGGATGCAAGCAGTCCCGCCACTCGCTCTCAGGTGAGGAAAAGCCCCTCTCTTTTTGTGCCGGGTCGCCTCAGGGAATGGGGCCGGGCGTCTCTACAGATTCGCGTCCAGCCGAAATTGCTGCTGCTCTTCTGATCATAACAGCGGATGCCCCCAACAACAGGGCTGTTCTGGGGGCTCAGCCAGGGTAGGATTTGCTCAGGCACCCTCAGGGAGCAGTGCTGGGGGATGACCACTGGGCCTCACTGTCGCTGACCTTTGGCTCCCCCGTGCACCTATCTGAGGATGCGCAGGGACCTTCCCTGGCGTTTGGGCGGCCCTCTCTGTCAAGGGAGGAGACCGAGCCTGGTTGCCCTGGCTGACCGGATGCAGGCCGATATCTCAGTCCAGGCAAGGGCTGGGCAATGTGGATCCCTGGGATGCCCAACATCTGGATAGAACCAGGTTAAGTTTCCTCGGGAACGTTTTTTGTTTTTGCAGCCTGGAGGTGGTTCTGGAAACAGGGCCTACTCTGGCAGCTCTGGCTGGAGAAGGCGGAACTAGCCACAGGTTCTAAGCCCCTCTCTAAATTAATGGGGTGCACTCTGGGCAGCCCACAAACGGACAGGATTTAGGAATTGGCTGCAACACGCAGCATCCCGATTCAGCCGTTGTTCCAGCCGTTGTTTTTCATCGACCAGGCTGATTTGTTTTCAGCTTTTTACGCGGAGTTTGGGGACTTAAAGGCCTCGATGGCTTGGGATCACGACAGATGAAAGGCCGGCCCACGGGAGTAGCCTGCTCGCAGCTTAAGGTCTGCCTCGGAGGTCCTTTCATGTGTCCAGCCGTGAGCAGGGGGAGGTTGCAATCTCCCTTTCCCAACCGGGACTCTCTTTTCTACATGGTTATACGGCCACTTTCCTTGTTCAATTCAGGTAGGCTGTCTTGACACTTTGCAGAGCAGAATAACTGTAAGTGATCGCGATGCGGTGCTTGAAAAAAAGACGATTACTATCCTCTTCTCCTGTGCCACGTTAATAAAAACGGTTTTGAAGTTTTAAATGCTGAGTTCCCTTTGAGGACAGTTTTGGGGCTACGAGCTCAGTCAGCTGAGGCTGAACTCAGAAACACAGACTGAACTTTGTAGCTGGGCAGGAAACTATTTCCCCCCCCCCCACAAACCAAAGGATGATACTGAACGTTCACAAGAGTAAATATAGTTTGAACACATAAAGGGTTTTACAAAGGGAGAAAAAGGGGGGTGCATAGGGTTTTCTATGGGTTTTTTTTTAGGAGCCACAGAATTGTATCACTGACCTTAAATCACTCTGCAGCAATAAGAAGAACTTTAAAGTTTCTTTTACCTCTGAGATCACGGTTAAAATCATGAAGTCTACGGATTTCGCATTCCATCTTGTTTCTCATGGTCTTTTCCAGAGACTCCCGCTTGGAAGAAGACTTCTCCAGATTTTTATAGGCCTCTGAAACTTGTTGGATTTCTGTTTCTAGCTACAACAGATAATGAAATGAGAACAAAACACAAAAGATATTCAGCAGGGTGTTCTAACGTTCAGCCCCGAGTCCCATCAGCTCTGTGCAGAACTCCCAGGAGGGCTGCTGGCTGGTTTGGACAGTGCGAAGAGGAAGCACCCGGGCCGGCAGCTCAGCCGCAGAACGAGACCCTTTGCGCCTGGCGCACGAGGCAAGTCAGGGTTGCCCTGACGTGGGCAGCCAGGCTCCAGGGTGTCTGCAGGGGACGCCAGCTGGGAGCCAGACGTGACCCTGCCCGAGGGAGTCACACGACAATGTGCACCAACACACCCTGGAATGCGTCTCCCTTGCAATCTTCCTAGGATTTCTGAATCAACCTTGGGGGACATTTCGACACCTTGACAAAATCTTGATTTGCAGGGTTGAACATAGGAAGCTTCTGCCCTGCGCCAAGCTAATGTTCGCTTCAAACATGTTGAAGAAGCAGAATGACTGGGCTGGCATCTCATGCTGAGTAAAAACCAGACAAACTGCATGACGGCTTAGCATAATATATGAACTCAGCCCTTGCCCCAAACTAGAGGCTCATTATCTCTGAAGGGACTGAAGTTGTTTTCCCTCAACCTAGGCCCGATTTCCATCTCCCGTGATTCCCCAGAGAACATTTGCTAACTTCCAGGTGCGAAACGGTGGGAGCCAAAGGTTAACGGAGGGCTGGGAAAACCCCAGCCAGGTAGCCGGGGGGTGTGTGTCTTTCCTCCGCCTTCTCAGCTCCAGGCCTTCTGGCACTGGGCACTCGCTCTCTTAAGGTGCATCTCATTACAGTGGCCCAAAATTAGACACGGTACAGGTAGTCCTCAGGTTACGCCCACAATTTACGTGGCTAAGTGAGACATTTGGTAAGTGAGCGTTGCCCCGTTTTACGACCTTCCTTGCCACAGTTGTTAAATGAATCACTGCAATGGTTAAGTTAGTTAACATCGTCGTTAAGTGAACTTGGCTTCCCCACTGACTTCGCTTGTCAGAAGGTCACAAAAGGGGATCACCTGACCCCGGGACACGGCAGCTGTCATAAATAGGAAGCAGTTGCCAAGCGTCTGGACTCTGATCACATGACCGGAGGGGGGAGGGGGCTGAAATGGCCATAAGAATGAAAAACGGTCATAACTCTGGCTATATCTTTGAACCGTCACGAAATGAGCCGTTGTTAGTTGAGGACTACCTGCACGCAGCTTATATCGGGCCCGGAAGGTGCTGTGCAGACGGTGGACTTGCAAGAGGGCCGCCTCTCCCTCCCAAGCACCGTCCCTGCGGCTGTCCGGAGGGACGCAGAGGGAAGCAAGGGCTTTTTCCTACCTTGTGCAGCCTGGCTACTTTCTCATAGCATCCGTCCAGCTCTTGCCGCAGACACTTGTTCTCCTCGGAGAGGATCTCCACCATTTGCTGGGCCCTGGAGACGATGACATAGGGGTCCACCGGCACTTGCTGGTAGGGAGAAGGGGCCGGCGGCGGCCTGGGCAGGGCCGGGTAAGAGTCCGCGTGCTGCGGTCCGGCGAGAGGCTGGCAGAGTCGGTACAGCTCAGCCGGCTGAAGCTGGCTGGGCAAAAAAAGCTGCTGCGTCCGGGGCAGAGAGAAGGGGTCTCCTGGGCCGGGGAGCAGGGGCGGCTGAGGTTGAGGCGGGGACAGCTTGGAAGGCGGCGGCAGCGGCAGCGGCGGCAGCAGCGTCAGGGACCCCAAAGAGGTCAGCGAAGAGGTCGGGCTGTGGTGGTGAGGAGGTCGCTGCTGCTGGAACGGCAGTTGGATCTCCGGGATTTGCCTGCCAAGGACGCCAACACACCACATGAGCAAAGACAGCTGCACCTGCGGCTTCCCCGGCTCGGTGCCCCCCCCCCGGCACCTTTAGACTGCTAGGCCACCCCCTTTGAGCCTTCGGCCTCAATGCTCCCTGCAGCTTTCTGGGCCACGGGGCTAAAGGCCGCTGGGCGCGGATGGCGCTAATCCCAGCTTTGGATGCCCAAGCGAGTACCTACACCCTGACGCAGGGCCTTCCAACTTGGGGGCTGGTGCAGCAGTGGTGTTTGCCTCCGCCGCCTGTCACCGCCGCTGTCTGCTGCCGCCGGGGAACGCTGGAGCCTTCGCTGCCGAGCAGCTGATCGGCAGTGAAGGCTCAGGCAGTCCTGGCGGAGGCAGCTGACACGGAGGAGGCAGCGATGGCGGCATTTCCGGTCGGCCAGCCCGCTGATCAGCGGGGCTGGGGGAGGCCGGGAACCAGCCGTCGCTCAGCTGACCGGTGGTGGGCGCAACAGAGCGGAGCCCCGACGAGCCCCGTGCTGGGGCTGCGATAACGCGCTGAAGCTGACCAGGCTGTTGGCTGTCAGCTGCAAGGACGCTAGCCAGAGGACTACCAGATGGACGCTGGGAGGCAGAGGCAGCTTTTCCCCCCCTGTTTTCCTCCTCTAAAGCTAATGTGCGTCTTCTGGACCGGAGCGTCTTATAGACTGAAAAATACGGTAAGTCATTTAACGTATCCTGAATGTCATGGCCCCAAAACAGGGCAACAACTATTTTAAATCAAGAAATCCATTCTGCAGCAAAAGTGAGGCCGTCTGCAGCAGAGCCCTGTCCAAGTCTTCTAATGGCTCTGCAGCTGCAAAAACAATTGTCATCTAATACTTCCCTAACTCTGCGGACGCAGACACAGGCGTACGCCAAGATGCGCTATAAATCTGAATTATCATTTTGCCTCGAGAGTGGCTGTTCTATGAATCTGAGCCAGCAAAGGATCATCTAGGGCTGTAAAAACAAAGAAAGAACTGGAAAATTTGATAATGCAATCCCAACGAAGCAGCCATTTTGGGCAGAACAATAAGCCAGGTATCAAAACACATCAAGTCGCAATTTTGGATAGGTTGGACCACTTATTGATTCATCATCTGGCCCCACCATGACAACCGTGGTTGCGGTCATCAGCTCATCTGAGCTACGATCTCAAAGGTGCGTTTTCAGGAGGCAACTGGACTTTTACCGGAAGCAGGAGCACCACTCAGGTGACCCTGAGGACACAGACAAACCTCCAGGTGGCTTCCAGGATCCTCTAAAAAGGACGCAAATGACCACCTGTCTGCAAGGAGTACAAATCCTTCCGTTCCCCACCATCCACTCAGAGCTGAAGAAGCTTCTCGGAGGAGAAGCGAAACGTCTTCAAAAGAAAAAACAAGAAAGTCCAGTTGCCTCCTGAAAAAGCACCTCTGGGACTATCATGTCAATACCATTTCATTAGTTTATCTTAAGTTGGATGACCTTGAGTTTTTCTTGGATGAATACACTTAACGTGAGTCAAGAGTATTTCGATTCTTTTTTCTAGTTTACCTTTTTTTTGTACTTAGACACCAAATATTTCTATTCTCCACAGATAGTCAATAAACTTGGATTCTCAGGTTCATTTAAACCTATTTTATTGGAAGTTACGAAGCCTGTCAGGCCCTTTAAGAGTAAGGGCGGCAGGTTCATGATTATCCTAAGCCTTGTTGGAAACACGTTTTTGGGGAGCTTTGACTGAACTGAACTGTTTTTAATAGCAATGACAACTTCTGTATGTTCAATGTTTAATATTGTTAGATCTGTGTAGTGTTTTATAACTGCAAATATTGTAAAAATATTTACAGTATTTTTGTAAAAAAATTACAATATTTACAATCATTATGTTGCTCTGGAAAATATTTTGAAAGGTGAAAATTGAAAGTTATAAGCAAGATTAGGTTTTATTATGAATAACGGAGTTGGAAGGGACCTTGGAGGTCTTCTAGTCCAACCCCCTGCTCGAGCAGGAAACCCTACACCATTTCAGACAAATGGTTGTCTAATATCTTCTTAAAATCCTCCAGTGTCGGAGCACTCACACCTACTTGGTGCAAGTTGTTCCACTGGTTAATTGTCCTCACTGTCAGGAAATTTCTCCTTAATTCCAGGTTGCTTCTCTCCTTAATTAGTTTCCATCCGTTGATTCTTGTCCTGCCTTCGGCTGCTTTGGAGAACAGGTTGACTCGCTCTTCTTTGGGGCAGCCCCTCAGATATTGGAAGATTGCCATCCTATCACCCTTAGTCCTTCTTTAAAATTAAACTAGACATTCTCAATCCTGCACTCGTTCTTCATCTGTTTTACCCTCCAGCCCCCTAATCATCTTAGTTGCTCTCCTTTGCACTTTTTCCAGAGTCTCAACATCTATTTTGTATCACGGTGATAAAAAACCGACGCAATATTCCAAGTGTGTCCTTACCGAAGCATTATAAAGTGGCGTCAACACTTCGCGTGACCTTGATGTGCTACTAGCTTTACTCTGCTCAGGTCCATCCATCCGCCCCTTGACTTTTGTAAACTTTGCTTACTGGGCTGTTTCAAAGTGTAATAGGCAAAAGGGTGTGACTGCTGAGCCCAGCACTACACAGTCCACTGAAAAAGGCTCAGGGAGTAAAAAGCGGTTCTGAGTGGAAACTTTGAGGACGGCGGCTCTACCGTTCACCTGGCCAGATGTTCCAAACTGCCCGCAAAGGCCTCCTACCAAGACCTGCACCGCCGCCTGCCTCTTCTGGCGTTCTTCCCTGGTTATTCAGGGAGGTCAAAGACCTTTTTCAGGACCTTTTTCATGCATACAAACCGAGCATTTAAAACACCAGCCGGGCACTGCTGCGGAGAAGCAAAGCATCCGTTCCCCAAATATCGGGGCACCGTTCTGCCAGGCACTGAACAGGCAGCGGCTCTGCTGCTAATTCACACAATTTTCTTGCCGAGGGATTAAAAAAATAAAGCAAAGCATCCCTGCAAAACCAAAACCTTTGGCATCTGGTGAGACTGACGTACGTTTCCTGTCACGTGAAGGAAACGCAGCCACTCCCAGCTGGATCATCAAACTGTTCAGGGAAAAAGGCCGAATTAGTTTGACGTTTCACCCTCTGGAACAGGAAAATGAAGCAGTGCAAAGTAGAAGCAAAGCAGCCTCCACATTCTGAGCATCCCGAAGAGGACCCACTGCTAGGCCCCCGAGAGCACAAGGCCAGTTTATTTCAAGCAAAATGTTGGGGGCACTCTAGTGTTTTTTTTTTTAAAAAACTGTGGCCTCTGAGGGCAGATGTGGTGAAGATCGGGCAGCAGGAAGGGCCTCGGGCATCTCCAAACTTTACCTCTCCTGAATGCGTAATATATCCCTGGTTTCAGAGCTGGCCCGGCTCAGTCGTGCCCTATTTTCAGTTGGGGGGGGGGGGGTCAGGGAAAAGTGAAAAGCTGGGATGTGGTACAGTGCCACTGACACGCAACAAACGCCCTCCCCCCTCCCGTTTGAGGGAGTCCTCCAGAAAAGATGAGCCTCCAACCCCCAGATCCAACACTGCCATCCTGGTGCCCAAATCGCACCCCCTTTGACAGGGGCCCCTCAAGAACACCTGACAGGGAGACGGACAGAACGGCACCCGAGCGGCAGCTTCCTGAACCTCGGCGCTTAGACCCGCAAGGAGCCTGACCTGCTTACCGGAAGGAGCCGTATTCAGGCGGATGCTGGTACCTCATGGCAGGCCCGTCAGAGCGTCCTTGCTGGGGCAGGCGGTGGTCGCTATAGAAATGCCCAGGATCCAGCGGCTTACAGCCCATGGACGGGCTGGACATGTTCTTGTACGGGTATTCTGGAGGAGGCCCCCTGTGCTCCAATCCCTTCACCCCGGGCTGCGGAGGGCCTACCCCAGAAGTCTTGTAGAAGTCATTGGTCTGCTGGGAGGAGAGAGGGGAGAGCGGGGCGCTGGTGACGGGGGCATGGGCCTTCACGCCGCTGGTGGCCAGAGACAGCTGCATCAGCCGCTCACTCAGGGAGCGGACGTGTCCCTGCTTGAGGTCCTTCAGTCCTTCATCCTGGTGGACCTTCCCTGGACTCAGCCGCTGTACGGTGGGGCGCCCTTCGGTCCTCATCTTCTGGTTGGAGACACCGGTTACGTAAAACGCCGCTCCAACGCTGGCGTGCGGCTGACCCCTGAAATACTGAGACTGGACTTTAGCTTCTTCGTAGGTCGGGAGGTCCTCCCCTGTTTGGAGCCTTGGCGAGAGCTGCTTCTCCATGATACTGTTGTCCATTTGAATCTCCTGGCCCTGGGGCTCTTGGCGAGCAACATGGATCCCAATGGGGTGGTCCTGGTTGCTCATCAGCCCTTCGTTGGGAGCCCCGGGGCTCCCATTGCTGGCAAAAGGCAGGGTGGCCTGCTGGTGCAAAGCAAGGAGGGTGCGGCTCTCGTTGGGATTCCCATATCGGAGCTGCTCCTGCAGCAAACGCTGTAAAACTGTCGTCGTGGTTTGCTCTTCTGAATTCCTCATCTCCACTGCGGTGCCCCCTGGGTGGAACGCAAAAGGGGGCCGTGGCTGCCCTGGGCCTGGAGGGGGAGAGGAAGGAGGATTACTGGGGGAGCTAACGAGGAAGGGCGGGGGGAAGAAAGGCAGCGAGAAAACTTTAAAAGTTGGGAGAGATAAATAAAATTAGGAGGACCCTCTCATGAAAGGTGAGCTTCCATGGAACCTTTTTGTAAAGTCCCCACCTTCTATGGGGAAATGCCTTGAGGCAAGAACCACGCTTTTTACAATTTCTTTCTGAGGGACACAGGGATACAATAGGTGACGACACATCACTACAGCAAAAAGTTCCAAGATGTACACCTCATTTGGGAGAAGAGTTTGAAGGTCAAAGGACTTCCCTAAGCTTAAGGGCCTCATTTTGCCCTGCCTCTGAGTTTCCAAGGCCAAAAGTATCGGGCTGAAAAGGTTGGTGCTCTCCATCCAGGGGTGATCTTTGGGCTTCAAAAAGAAGCAGACGGTTGGGCAAACCATCCGGGATGCCCATTCCGTCCTCCAATCAACCAGGCATGGTCTAGAAGAGTTCCCAGACGTCCCACTCCATAGGCTCATGCACTGTGCTGGATGGAGTAACAGGTATGAGAAGAAAGTTTCTCAAATCACCGTTTATGGAAGGACCTTTTTGTAGTTGCTCCATAGTTAAGGCATTCATTTACACTTTCTCATCCCAAAATATAATACATGTAAAGCATGATGGGCAGTTGCCGTGGGTGGAAAAGGACAAGCCATCTCTGAAGGCAAACACTACTTACTTTTATTGGTGGACTCAGAGGAAGTTGTTCTGAAACATGAGGAGAAGCTGGGCCTTTTTGGCAAAGCAGGAATAGGGGTAGATGTATTCACAATCTTGTTTTGATTGGAGTTACTCAATTAATTCTTCACTCTTTAGAAAGATCTGAAAGCAGGAAAAGGTGAAAATTAAAATTCTATATATAAACATTTGTGTCTGTAGTTGCGTATCCCCAACAAGAAGTTTATTTCCTTAATTTTGAGCACAAAGGCTGGCCTTGGGACACTACAACATTTGTTAAATCCTTAATACCCGAGGAATGTCCTTTTATTTCAATGCACACAAACACACAAACAAGTATGGAATCTTCCAAGTTTTAGTGTTCTTGCCTGAGAATTTACAGTGTCTATTAAGGCATCAAATGTCTTAGAGGTGAAACGGAGGCCAATTTTTATCATATTTTTATTGCCTACCCCTGCAAAAGGTTTCAGGCTTGAATCCACCTCTTCAGAATCCGAGATACCCAGGTCAGAAAGAATTCTAGCCACAGGCAAAAACACAGGTGAGAGTAGGAAGCACAGTAGACAGAGGGAGACTTCCAGGCCTTCGTTCCCTCTGCTCCATGTATCCCCAGTCTGTCTCCCTCAAATAAAAGGACCTCCTAATCTGAGGACCAAACTCTTCACAAGGCAAAGGGAACGGACTCCCCATACTTATGGTGGGCTTTTAGGACAGCTCAGGAGTCTTCCCGTTGAGTTTGACTGGCCCTTTGCCCAGCAAAGTCCCGTTTCAGGCAACAGAAGACTGAATTTGCTATTTGCGGCCGCAAAGGAAAGGAGTCAAATGGGTGAAGATGACGTGGTTTTGGTGTGGTGGTAAAGGATAAGGCATGGAAATAAAAAAGGGTGAGGGGAGAGGATATTCACCACCAGCGATCCCCACGGCTTGAACCTGGCATCAGATATGGTTAGATTTGGGGGGGAAATTGAAGAAGGGCATGAGGTTTCCTAATCAATCAAATATTCTTTATTCTACTTTGAATCACGTTGTAAGGAATAATATCAACCTCTAGACAACTGGGGCTGAAAGGGAAATATTCACAATATTTCTAGTATGCAAAGAGTCAATGCTGTATGAGGCAATGACTACAATAGAGTGCCAGGACATGAAGACCCAGGTTAAAATCCATGTATGGCATGCCTGATGTCTCCAGGGTCAGTTAAGGCTAGTTAATTACTTCCCCAGTAAATAGATTTTCAAGAGTTAATGAACATGTAAAACTGGAGAAATGAGGTTAAGAGAAAAAAAACCCATGTCTCCTTCATTCCTTGGAAAAGGAATGGAATAAATTTTAAAAAACCCAAGCCATTGCAATGTTTAAAATATGCACAGACTGGTTTGAATTAGGAGCTATGTCAAACAGCCCTGTTTATGGCTCAGTATTCTCAATAGTTTACTGTAAAGTAGAGAAAGTAGATTTAAATGGATTGAAGACCTAAAACTCTGCATTTAAGAAAATTATAGCTGTTGGTTGAGTTGGATGAATTAGGAGAATAGTGAGTAAAGTTATGGAATGCTTTTAGAAAGAGATGTAGTGATAACAATGGGCATTTTATCTAGACAAGAGAGCTTAACTGTGATTAAAACTACATACAAATGACTGTAGAATCCATGTGACCAAACATAGGAAGACAATGAGAGATAACTCATATCTTCTTCTGACTGGTTCCTAAAGGGGACGGACACACACACACACACACACACCCCTCCTCAAAGGGCTAGGAGAGGACAGGAATGGTAGGAATCATCACCAAGTTGAGAAAAATGTCTTTAAAAACACAGCAAAGTAGAACCTAAGCCAACTCTCTCCGCCTCTTCTCCCCAACACTCTACAAATTCTGAAAAATATTCCCAGGATTTGTCCTAATCAATAACACTAAAAAAATAGGAAAAGGAATGAAAAGAACGAAAAAGATGAGAGAAAAAAATTCCAACTGAAACATGAGGGAAAAAAGCTTAACATATCGGAAGATCAGACGCTTGTAAGGAAGCTAGAAATATTGAAGACTGCCACGGGGTCATCTTAGGAAACAGCCAAGGCGGAAGCTCCGTGACTGAAAGGAAGCTTTGCCTTCAGGACCCCTGAAATGGAAGTCCAGATGCGGGTGGCTTGCAAAGTACTTATTCAGAATCGGTAAAGGAGCGATCAGGCTCCCCTGGAGAGTCAGATTTGTTCTATCCTGATCCACAATTAATGTGGATTCCATGCCCATCATTTTGTCCTATCTTGAAATTGCAGTTGTTTCAACAAGACAGGCCATGCTCCACATCAGGGGTCTCCAACCTTGGCAACTTTAAGACTTCTGGACTTCAACTCCCAGAATTCCTCAGCCAGCAAAGCTGGGAATTGAAGTCCAGAAGTCTTAAAGTTGCCAAGGTTGGAGACCCCCTGCTCCACATCACTATCTGCAGCGCTCTGGATCTGCTGACGATCAGACAGCATTTCCTCTGACGCATCTGTAGCATCTGTCATCTTTGTTGGTCAATGACTGACACCTGTCGTCCTAGCCAGATCTGAAACTAGGCAAGTCCTTGTCTAGCCATTGCCACCATACCATGAGAAGGTACTAGGAGTCCTAGTGGGCACTTAAATATGAACCAGCAGTGTGCTGCAGCTGCCAAAAAAAGCCAATGCAGCCCTACGCATCCCTCAACAGAGGGATAGTATCAAGGCCACGTGAAATGTTGGTACCACTGTATAATGCCTTGGTAACACTTAGAATTATGTGTCCAGTTTTGGTCCTCACATACAAAAAAGATCTTGAGACTCTAGAAAGAGTGCACGGAAGAGCAACAAAGCTGATTAGGGGGCTGGAGGTTAAAACCTACGATGAACGGTTGGAGGAACTGAATCTGTCTAGTCTAACGAAGAGAAGGACCAGGGGTGACATAATAGCAGCCTTCCAGTACTTGAGGAACCTCTTCTTTGAGGCCCCTGAGGGGATGGCAAGACACAATGGATAGAAACTTAACAACAACAAGAGATCCCACTAGACTCCTAGAACTAGGAAGACATTTCCCATCAGCGCAGCGAGAAGAATTATTAACCAGTGGAACGACTTGCATCCAGAAGTTGTGGATGCTCTATTGCTGGAGGTTTTTAAGGAGACTAGACAGGCATTTGTCCACGATGGTATAGATACTATAGGGTCTCCTCCTTGTGCAGGGGGTGGGACTACTAGAAGACCTCCAAGATTTTTTCCAACTCTGTCATTCTGGTTCTTCTTTTTTCCTGCTTCCTACATGTTGTATGGTTATTTCCCCATTGAGGATCACACATGCTTCAAAATCTGAGGGACCGTCTCTTGCCGGTCACATCTACCCGACCCATCAGAGCAGGGAGGCAGGGAATGTTGCGGGTCCCATCCGCGAGGGAGATATACCGGGTGGGACCAAGAAGAAGGGCCTTCTCCGTGGTGGCTCCCTCTCCCTGGAACATCCTCCCCCCAGAAATTAGAACGGCCCCCACTCTAATACTCTTCTGGAAGGCGCTGCAGACCTGGTTCTGCCAGCGGGCCTGGGGAACCCGGAGTGGGATGGAGCCCATTAAATGGCGCGTGTTGATCTGCTGTCGTCGGGGTGGGGAATGATTTTGTTATATTGTACTATATTAATTTATTTGGTTCTTTTTGTTAGTTTTTATTGTTTTAAATATGGTTTTATATTCTGTAAGCCGCCTTGAGTCGCCATGGGTGAATAGGCGGCAATATAAATTCAATAAATAAATAAGTAAATAAGTAAATAAATAAGTGTTGTTTTTCGAATGAGACCATCCATTTCATCCTGCTAACTTGCCTTTCTCCACCACGCACGGAAAGAACCTTAGAACTTGTTTCGATGTGAGTCAAGCTGTATCTCCTGATTATCTACAGCTTTGATAACCACGGTGGCTCGTGTGGTTGGGATGCTGAACCAGAAGAACACTGAGAGGTCGACAGCGCGGCAGTTCAAAGCCCAAGGGCCCGTGCCACGTGACGGCACCAGCTCCAGCCATTTGTCCCAGCTCCTACCCACCTAGCAATTTGAAAGCCTACCATTGCAAACAGATAAGTAGGTACCACCTCAGTGAGACAATAACAGCAACATTAAAGGAGGCGCCTCGGGCTTCTGCTGGGCAATGGTGATGCCACCGACTAACAAGCACCTCGGTAGGTGCTTCCCACACGAATGTAATAGCAACTACAGCTCGCTCTTCTATTGTCCACTGGCAAACAAACAAACGATTGTTCTTAGTGAGTGAAGAAAGGTTTCAAAATACTTCTGTAATGAAAATCATACAGAATAACTCTACTTTGAAAATACACACTACAAATTCATGGAGAAGAATGAACACAAATTTCCCAGAACAAGAATAAACAATGTTCTACCTTCCCCTCAAGGAGAAGCACTCTCTGGAAAGGGAAATAAGTTGTCATACGAAAGTAATCTTGAATCTGATTTTACAGAAAAGATTGCGTACATAGAATTTTAAGACTGAATTTGTTCCACTCCGTTTCAAGCATCCTCCACGTCTTTCCTATGTCTTCTTTCCATTTATCCTGTCTTTTAATACTTCTTCATATAGGACTTTTACTTTCTTTTCATGCAATGATACTCACTCTAATTTCTTTCACTTCTTTCCTTTTTTTTATATGTATCTCCCCCACAAAGATTCACTCTCAATTCTGTCAAAATTATCTCCCACATTCAGATTCTCAGCATTCCTTGTAGCTTTTTCATTATAAACACCCCACTCTTTTAATTTTATATTCATTACTTCGCCATATGAATATTTATGCTTAAACCTCATTATTTGAAACAAACATCTTTTCTAAAGAGATACTGAAACATCAATCACTATTCGCCTCCACTCTTGGGTCTTCAAATGGCCCAGTTGTATATTCTTGTTTCATTGCCACTCATCTATTCATGTCACTCAGAAAAATATCTCTCCCTCTGGCTCTAGATCATATTATTTTGAAATGTTACACAATTCTCAGAAGCATGTTTTTTTTTTCTTGTGATATCATTATTTTTTGAAATGTTAAGATGCAACTATTGCCAACCTATGAACTTCTACATTCATACACACACAGCACTCTAGACGACACCAATTCAGTTTCTCAATGTTTTAGCTCTTTTATTCAGAATTAAAATTCCCTCTTCAGGGATTCACCAACTCTGCTCCCCCAGAACAAACCCTTTTAAATCAAATCTATTGCTTCCTTCTTTTTTCTTTTAGCTTTAAAGACCCTCAACATAACTGCTTTTATTTCATTTCATTCTTAATTCGTGCTTCTTACAATCCATCCTATTACATTCCAGGTTGCAATCGTCCACATACCAGATTATATATTGGCCTCCATCACCCACCATGTCTTTATGAACAATTAAGGCTCTTCAAATGATCTTTTGATAAGGCTACATTATGATCCTTGGTGTTACTGTCCGCATATAGGACCCCCTGGTACATCTGGAGCTTTTACAGGACCTTACTGCCATTCCAAATTACGATAGCACTTTAAAGTCATTAAAAGTTGATGAATGGTACAAGAACTAGGCGAACAGCAAGAGGTGACAAAATAACAAAAGTTGGACAGACTGAGAAATTGGGACATAAGCAGATGCAAACAATTGTTTCTATAATTGCTTCCAGCTTTCCATAAAACTGAAGCAAAAGGATTTGTGATAAACAGGAAGCTATTTTGAAAGCTTACCGGTATATTTCGAACTGGACAAATGACCGCAATGAAATGTTAGTGAATGCTTTTAGGAAGAGAAAAGACCAATCACGCAATCCTCTTCAACTAAGCCAACTGTAGTTGGGAGGGCAAAGGGCTGTGCCCGATGGCCTCGGCACTCTAGGCGTCTCATCTTACATGTGGCTTCCCCTTCCTTCCCCAATTTCTCTCTCTCTCTGCCAACTATGATTCAGATGAAAATACAGGTGTGGCACCAGCAGGTGCATGGACGGGGGCCAGATTTTACATCCTCATTCCATTCCTTCTCCTTTGGCTGATTTCTCTCATTAACTTGAAACAAGCAGCAGGACGACTGGCAATAAGAGGATACCTTCTGCACTCCGCAGGATCTTAACTTCCAACCGTTAAGGACACATCGTTCCAAAGCCAGGTGATCATTTGTAGATATTTAATCCATAACTGAAGAGCACCTTGTTGCCAAAGGTCAAGCTTTGCACTGCCTCGATGACTAGAATGCTACCAAGGTGTTTTTCACTAAGCCATCAGAAAGGATAGGAGAGCTTGAACACCCAAAATGCTTTAAGTTGGCCTGATCCTGCTTGACGCTTCTATAAGATCACTGGACGCTTTTTATAATGTGCCACATTTTAGCCCAACTTCCCAAAGGCGGTGCACTGGGAATGCAGGCATTCTTCTCCATGTAGAGTCCAATCCTAATGTATGAATACCTGGGATTAAAAGAATTTGTTCACAAGAAAGTCGGCACTGGATTAACAGTCGATAAAAGAAATGCTTTTTCTGGAAATCCCAGACAGAAATCCATGGACAAAACACTTCAACCGAGCCAGGTCTTGCCCCCAAACCTTCCAAAAAGGAGTAGTGGAGCATTGCCATTTAATGTTTAGACTCTGTTCTTTTATTCTGTTCTTCAGCATTTTAGGTCCTCCTCCTCTTTGCTTGTTAGCAGCCACATCCCACAGGCATCCCAAGAATGCACTGGCACCATTCTCCTTTCTTCCAGTGGTTTGGCCATTCCTTTGCTAATTTAGAGCAGACCTATGTGCTGGGCTGACCATTAATGAAAACCATATGAGATCATACTCTAACCTTCGAGCGCTCCGAACTCTCCTCCAAATTCATCAAGAAAAACAGAAATGCTTTCAACAAAAACTCGGATCTTTCTCATTGGCGTAAAAAGCATTTAAAAAGTGTTAAGCTGCATGGGGCGATCGAATAACATATATTCTAGCCAGGCATTTATTTACTGTGGGTTTTCCCTTCCCTGTATGAACTTCAGCTGTTGAGATGGTTCCTGGGATTACCATTAAAAGGCTGCTTTACAGATGTCAGAATTTCTGACCTAAAACATTTTAGAAAAGTATTTAGGAGTCTGTTGGGACTGAGCCTGTACACAAATACCACAATAAGTAAATGCAGTTTAGTGAAGCAACCTGTAAGGGATCATACAGGACGTCCAGGACTGACAACCACAATGGAGCCCAAAATCTCCACTGCTAAGTGAGTTTTGCCCCACTTTAGGTCCTTTCTCGCTCTGGTAACTTCCCCCTTGACTTTGCTTGTCGGAAGGTCACAAAAGGGGATCCCGTGACCATCACAAATACGAACCAGTTGCCAAGCACCCCAGTTTTCATCATGTGGCCCTGGGGATGCTGCAACAGTCGTGAGCGTGAAAAACGGTCCAGAGTCACTTTTCTCAGGGCCACTGTAATGTCAAATAGTCACTAAATGAATTGTTATACATCGAGGACTGCCTACATTTGTACCTGCTCCGGCGCAGGGGCTCCCGTCATCACCGGATCCACACAAAAGCTGTAATGGAAATTCTTGGCCAGGTGGACCCAGGTGCTATCATTTACAAGTCACTTACTATTAACATGTTGTGTGAACCCAACCAATTGCATCTCATTCAATTTTATTTTATTTATTTATTTTTACATTTATATACCGCCCCATTCCGAAGACTCGGGGCGGTTTACAGCTTATAAG
>JANHFL010000614.1:196922-210990 GCA_032468155.1 Oxyrhabdium leporinum
GCGGTGAAACTTCCCCGCTCGCGGCGCCAGCGGGGCGGGCGGGAAAGGATGCCCGGAGACGCCCGCCGCCCGTTCACTGGCCCGCGCGCGCCCCGCCGCCGACGCCGGTTGGCCGCCCGGCCTGCCACTCCCGCCCGTGGAGAAGGCTGGGGGGGGGGGGCAGCCAGACAAGGGCCCATTGTCCCCGCCGGGAAGGCGCCTCGGCCGAGCCCCGGGCGCCCCCCGCAGGCCACGGGCCGGGGGAAAGGCGCCGGGGTCCCTGCCCCCTTGGGTCTCCGGTCCCGCTTGGGGTGGCTCCGACCGGGTCTCCCATGCCGGCCGCCTGCATCCCCCCGAAGGACGCGCGCTTCGGGCCGAGCCTCCCCGGGCAGCCCGGAGCTTTGGGGACCACCTTCCCGCCGGCGCCTGGCACCGCTCGGCCTGGAAGCCAGCGCTCGTGCCGGCCCTGGGGGGGGGACCCCCGCCCCACCCTCGCCTCCCGGGAAGCCAGGGTGGGCCAAAGGGAAGGGAAGCCTCCAAGCGCCTGGCCCCAATACCTGCAGGCGTCCTCCTCCTCCTCCGGCACCGGAGTCACTGGCCTCCCCGAGATGCCTTCAGCGTTTCCCCCGCAAACAGCCGAAGCGCCCGTATCCTGGAGCCGCTCGGGAGCCCGAGAAGGATTTGCAAGCCGGACGGGGCCGCTGAAAGGCTCTGCGCTGCTCTTCCTAGCCCCTCCCAGCCCAAGAAGCAACAGCCACGGTCAGCCCGTTTCCCCCAGAAAGAGGCTGCTGGTTGCCTCCTTGCAAACCGCCTCCCTTCCGGACATTTTGATCGGAGAGCGCGCAGGCAAGGCCCCTCGAGCGACGGAAATGGCTGAGCGGCCGCCCGTTGCTGGAGCTCCGCCGAAGTGGGCTTTTAAGAACCGGCACTTGTGGCGGATGAACTGGGGTGGCCGGGAGAGAGAGTCAGGGAACCTGGACGCGGCTTCTTAATCGTATTTTAGATCCTTTTCCAAAATACTTGCATATTTTCAAATTCCCAACCTCTCTGCATCAGGGCGGACAGTGAGAAAGCAGCTGGAAAGTGGGAGGGGAAAACCACAGGCGCTCTTCTGGCGGTGCCTCGACCAGGGACCGGATTGCGTCCTCCCTCGGACAGAAAGACAGCGCGGCGGCCTCAGATGCGTCAGCGGCCCCCGGGAAGGGCTGCTGTCGCTGGGCAGCGGGCAATTGCATCTCCGCAGGTAGAAATGGAGCCGCAGAGGCATCTTCGTTCCACCTTAGGAGGCGCTTAGGGGAGCCTGCCTGCTGGAGTGCTGGGGGCTCCATTACTGGAGGGTTTCAAAGAAGACTGGACGGTCATCGGTCTGGAACGGTTCGGGGATTTATGACATTCCAGCTTCCAAAATCAGAAACCTTTCCCATCCTATCACAATGCACGGTTCCCTTGGCCAGAGCTAAAATCAAAAAGCTTGCAACTATTTTGTAAAGCAGCAGTTCTCATATTTTTCATTTCTATGAATCTTGGTGGTTGGTATGTTTGCTTTCACCCGGCACAAAATGGCCACTATTGCAATGTTCCGCCAGGCTGTTCATAAAGCACAGAAAAGGTGCCGGTCTCAGCCATTGTTGAGGGGGAAAAAGCAGATTTGGCAACCATCTTCCTTTCAATGGAAGGAAATAAGAGCATGCTGAAGGTTTTGCTCAAGAAAGCCTGGCCTGAGGACTTGAGCCAAGCAGGAAAAGAGCAAAGAAAGCAAGCAGGACATCCCAGGCCTCTTTTGCCAAGTCCCCCCCTCCCCTCCAGCCTTCCCAAGCCATGGCATGTACTCCAAGGGCCGGCTAGAGAAAGGAAGTTTGCAATTTTTCCATGAATAGATCATGCTACAATGTCAAAATGCAGGAAACGCCACAGGAAGAGTGCTGAAAAACCACTCGGTTTCAGCCAGCTTTCCAAGTTACACAATGAAGCAAAAGGTTACTTCGGATCCAGAGAAAAGAGCACAGAACAGAAGGATGACTCTGAAAGCCATCCATCCAGAAGGCCCCAAAGGCCTTTTGTTGCTGATGCCACTCTCCAGAGGAATGCAGCTGGAAGAGAAACACCCCTGGCCAGGGAGGGGCTGGCCGAGAGGGGTGGGGCTGAACAAAGGCACCCCAAAGGAAAGCGGCACACGGCCCCACAGATTCACCTTCTCCAGCATTTTCCAGAGGGGCAAATGTTGCTGTTTTTTGCAGCCAAATCGACCAACTCTTGCAGCACCTTAAAGATGAACGGATGAACCGTTGCGTAAATGGGGGTGGGGGGTTCCTGAGTCCCACAAGCAGAAGCCAACTGAGCAGTGGGGAGAGTGGAAAGGATGAGAGGCAACCAAAATCTTCTATAAGGTCAGGCATAAAGCAAGAGGGCACACATCTGTGCACTGAAGAACTAGGAGGGCTAAGAAACTTCACCCCAAGAGTTTCATCCAAGAGAATCTATGAAATCCTCCAACACGGGTAGTCCTCAATTTATGACTTCGTGACCATTAAAAGTTACCCCAGACCTCTCCAGGGCTACTCATGACCTGGATTCAATGTTCAGGTGGCCACCTTCTCCCATGCAATGATCACATTGCGGGCACTCGGACACCAGACAGCTGTTTATGAGATTCAGTGGTCACGCAACCACATTCTATGACGTTTCTTTGTTCCTAATGAACCACAGTCTGTTCATAATAGACATTTACTCGACTCAGTTGCAAAATACTCGGCGTTTAAACACAGAGCTGCAAACTCTCCTAACACGTTTGCTGCAGTCAAGCAAAATGCTGCTGGGAGATCAGCATGTATGAACAACGGATGCAGTTCCTGGAATCACGTGGCCACAACCGGTGGCCCTCCCGATTGTCTTCCAACAAGTGAAGCCAAAGGCAGAAGCCGAACTCGCCTAACAACCGTTCGATTCGTGTAACAACTGCAGCAATTCACTTAACCACCAGGGCAAACTGTTATAAAATCAGGTGCGACTGAACAACCATCTTGCTTTCTAGCCCCAAGTGTGGTTGTAAGTCAAGGTCTAAAGTGGCCACAGTCCTCGGTCCGTGTGTCTTGCGCTGCAGCAACAGCAAGAGAACAACTGGCTTCTGGGGTCTGCGCAGGATGGCGCTTCTGTGAAAAACCCCCAGGGCCACACCCCAAAATCCAGGAACCACTTCAAAATAAAGGGATGATAGCAGACCTTCAGAGAAATGAGTAGAAAGACTTTGAGTTCCAAACTGGCCAAATCAATGGTCTAATAAGATAGCAGTGAACTGTTAATATTATTAAAATGGGAAGAAACTCCTGCCAACCCACCACAAAGCAGCCCAAGATTTATCACCGGATCGGCCTTCAGCTCAGCTATCTAGGCCTCAGCAGCCACAAACATGAGGCCAGCCGAATTGCTCAAGTGGCTGTTAGGGAAATGCATGGAAGGCAGGATGAAAGAGCCGCTTTTAGCCACAAAGGCTAAATGGAACCCATTTAGGATAGGCAACGGGGAGGAACCCACAGGGGAGAATTCTTTTTGTGTGCCAATCTCAGGAGGAGGATGATGATGATATCTGTTCAGTTAAGTCCGATTCTTGGTGATTTATGGGCCTGGTCTCTCCCCGTTTTCCAATCTTGCACTATTCCAAGCTCAGGAACATCCTAAAACATCTGATTGGCCACTGCTGGAGACCAGATGATTGAGCTGAAGAGTTTTCAACTGAATCCAGCCAGGAGATTCTCATTGAATCATAGCATTGGAAGGGACCTAAAAGATCATGAAGTCCATACTCCTCCACACTCTTAACACACTCTGCCTCTGTACAACAATCTAATTAATTGGTTGGGTTTTCTTTTTCTAGGGTCTGGGCTAGACAGTTGACCAACCTCTTCTAAGACTATCTGAACCCTAAAGTCATGCAGAAGGATTCAGACAAGCTTATCCACAGGAGAGAAGAGCAGTGAGGCTGATAAGGGAGCCGAGCTCTGAAGAGAATGGAAGCACTGTTTCCACTGTGATGGTGAGAAGGCAAGAAATTAGAGAGAACATAGCCAGGACCTTCCCTCAAGTTCCAGATGGAAAATAATGGATCAAAGCTACAGGAAAAGATACCAGTACAATGTCAGTAAAAATAGTTCAAAAGTTTCACTAAATCCATTCAAGAAGAAAAAGGACATCCCTCTATCTGTGATGCTTTATTTTAGGGTCCTGCATGGAACAGGGACATGTCGATGACCAGCCTGAGCCTGAGGGTTGGGTCAAACATATCATCAGTCTGGAGTCCCTACATCCCTGGAAGAGACCTAAGACCAACCAACCTCCTTGAAGTCCGTTATCTCTTAGTGCTGCCAATTTGCTTTGATCCTGTCAGATCCACCATCTGATGCCTTGCTGGCATCTGCCTTCATCAACTATTGGGAGGGGGGAGGAGAGGAAATGGGAATGGAATACAAATTGCTCCAAACATCCGAGCGGTTCCCAAAACATCTAAATGGCACATCATTAGTCGAAGACAAACTGGTCAAGGGGGGAGGGATGAAGGCAAAAAGTCTGTGACTTTAGCAAAGCCCACACAGATGTTCCACTGGCTGCTTCAAGTGCGGGAAGGAAGGGTACCAAGCTGCCGACTGCCAAGCCACGCATTCCAGTCCAAAAAACACCCACAGGGCCTGCCAAGAAGCCAACAAAGCCAGTGCCAAGGGCCAGAGAGATGGCCCTGCGGGGAGGGGAGGGGAGGGAGTTGAATTCACCTCATCAACCAAAGAGAATTCCAGCTGTTTCACTCTGTTAAAAGTGACAGGAAAGAGAACTTTAGCAATACACAGATGTACTCGTTGCTAGAAGCTTCCCCATTTAGCATCCTGGAGAGGGTCCTTTCCCATGTGGCCCCTAGGATAGGGAAAGCTTTCCCCAAGGAGGTGCATTTGGTCCGCATGCTCCCAGTCATTTTCATCATCATTCTAGCCATTGCAGGATGAAGGCCTCTTCTGCATGTTTCCAACGAATAAGGTCCTGAATTTTCTTTTGCCAATTGGGCCCACCATACTTGCTGATGTCGTCGCTCCATCTTGTTTTAGGTCTCTTTCGTGGATGCTTTTGACTAAATGGGATCCATTCTAGGACTGCCTTGGTCAACCTGCCCTCAGTTCTTCTTGCTATGCGACCGGCCCGTTTCCATTTCAAGTCTTTGACTCTCTTGACGGCATCGTATGCTTTGGTTGGTTCTCTAATCCACCTGCAGGATGTCTATCTTGTCTTGTGATACCCAGCGTGTTTCTTTCCATGGCTCTTTGCGCCACTCATAGCTTTTGTATCGATTGTGAGGTTAGCGTCCATGATTCACTGGCATATGTTAAAGCAGGTAGCACACACTGATCGAAAACTCTTCTCTTCAGGCATAGGGGGAGGTTGTCCTTGAAAATTACGCTTAGCTTGCCAAATGCCCGCCAACCACATTCAACCCGCCGTTCAATTTCCTTCCTTGTATCGCCTTCCACTGAGATCCAAAGACCAAGATATATGTAGCAGTCCACTACGTCTAGTTCTCCAGATATAATTTTTCTTTCTTTCTTTAGTGAATTTATTAAACATAGCCTGGCTCTTTTTCAGGTTTATTTTTAAGCTGAATGGTTTTCCTGCTTTGTACAGCTCTTGTCTTTGTAGCTCTTCTGGGTCTTGTGAGAGGAGAACATCATCCTCTGCAAATCTTAAGTGACTGAAATAGGCGCCATTGCTATTATCTTGGTGAAAACCTTGGAGATGACTGAAAGAAAGCTTATCGGGCGATAGTTTTTGAAATCACCTTTCTTGTGTATAAGAATCATTTCAGCTTTTTCCATGCGCTCTCCCAGTATTTCGCTAAATCCGTGCTCATTCCCCACTGCTATTTCTGATTTTTAATTTGGCCTTGGTAGCGACTGAATGGTTTTTACCCTTACGTTTTATAATTTCTGTTTCTTCCGGCTGTAAGTTGCTGGAGTGTTGCACACGGAGAAAGGTGAGATAATACATAAGTAAACAAAAGGAGCCCAGCTTGCCGACCGACCGGGAGAGCTGCATCAGGAAGCGCAGGAAATCGGGCTCCCCGTCTGGTGCCGGAGGGAGACTTGACCATCCCAGGAAAGGGAGGCCAGAAGCGCTCCAACCCGGCGGAGGGATGGACGCAGCGCAGAGGCACCGCTCGCCCTCCCTCCCCCGGCCCTTCGACCGCCCCAAGGCTCGCTCCTCACGGCACGGGGCGGGTGACCTGCCTCCAGGCTCCTTCGGGCCTCCAGCGCCCAGACGTTGCCCCGAGGCAGGGCGTCCCGGCTGCGCCGCCCCTCCCTCCGCCGCCCGCCTGGCAGGTGCGGAGGGGCTGGGGCTTGAGCGCGGGGTCCGCGGGTCTCTCCGGCCTCCGGGAGCGCCCTCCTCTCGCTCCTCCCGCCGCGCTCGGCGAGCGGACGCCCGAGACCCGCGCCGACCCTCCCCGGCGCCTCCCGAGACTCGGCGGCCTTCCGCAGAGGCAAAGCCCCGCAGCCCCCTCCCCGCTCCTCCCGGGCCTCCTTACCGCGCGCCTGCCGCTCGGCTCCTCCCGGGCTCCGGCGCCGCTTCCCCGGAAGAGACGCGAGGGGCGCCCCCGCTTCCCTCCACCCCGCTTTCAATGAGGCCTCCCGACGCGCCTTGCAAGGCCAGCTGCGCCGCAAAGGCCTCCGGGAAATGCAGTTTCCCGCCGTCCCCTCTCCCGAGGCGGCCTTTACCTTCGCCAGGCAGGCTGGGCTCTTCTCGGTCCCCGAGGCGGGGAGCTGGGGGGGCGCGAGACGCCCCCGGCTGAGCCAGGCGCCTTGGCTAACTGCAGCCCCCGGCGGCGCTGCGGGCCTCCCCGCCTTTTCCTTCCGTGGCCTTTCTCAGGATGGAGACTCTCTCCTGTGTTTTTAAAGTAGTACTCCAGCAGTGCTATCCATCTGGATTCGTTAAAAGTTATTTCCATTAACTTGAGGACTTGTTAAAACAAACCAGGTTTAGAGAGACAGCTTTAAACGCTACTCTTTCATGAAGGCACCCTGTCAAATGAAAGCGGAGCCTTTAAAGCATCGCGGTCCAAAGGCGCAGCAACACAAGCAGAGCCGTGTTTTCCAGCAACCACCGCATCTCTCTCTCTCTCACCTGCCCTGCTGAAAGTTCTCGGCGTTTTGCTTTTATTTCGAGCACATCCCAATCCCTGCAAGATTTGGCCGGGCACGAAGGGCATCCAGCGGCTGCCACTGGGTGCGTTTGGCCGCTTTTGACCAACTAGGCTCCTAGCCAAGTCTTCTCCTAGTCCCACATAGCTCCCACATGCCGACCTCCCAAACTGCTTCCTCCAAAGGCAATGGCTTTCTTTCGGCTAATGTACTGCAGGCTTAATGGGAAACCTATTTTCAGCCGCTGAAGCTCGATTCCAGGGGTGTCCAACTCACATCCTCAGGCAGCATCACGTATTGGGACTCCCCCCCCCCCTTTGCTAAACCGGGCAGGGGCACAGGGGCAGGACGTGATGCGTCCGGCCTGCGGGTCGTGAGAATGTGACACTCCTGCTCTGTACTATTATTTAATTTACACAAGTGTCGAAGGGCAATTCTACTCCCCCATATTTTTAAAAGTGGTAGTTGAAGTTTTATTCACACGAAATTGAACGAAGGTTATTACAACACTCCAATTTAGAGAAGAACTTACTTTTGTGGGAACACTGAACTGTTGAAGCAATTTCATCCATTGTGCAAGAAATAAAACCAGATGTTGCTAAAAAGCTTCTGACTGGACATTTTAGATTTCACTACAACAATTTATCCGCTGTGAAAAAAATAAACCAACTGTAGTTCATATATAAAATAACAGTGGCGGTCATCAGTAGACTTGGGAGACAATTTGTATAGGTTGCACATACTTCCTATGAAGATTGTCCCACCATCCAAAAAAGAGAAGTTAAAAATTCTGTACAGACGTAGTGTGTACTTTCTCGACATCTCAAACTGTAGCGTCAATACTTAAAACTGCAATCATAAAGAAAAGCAAAGAGACTAATCTGAATGTTGCTAAAATCCCTCAGTAATTGGACATGATTCAAACTTTTTAAGTTTTTCCTAGACATGCTAAGGATAGACTACCTTAAAACAATCCTTAAAAACAATTCCTAGGAGATGTTCTAATCGTATAAACTTGGTATCATGTGGCGAAATTTAGAAAAAAATACACTCAAAAGGAAATACTTCTACTCGCACGTAAACATTTATTTGAAAGCTTACATTCGTATCTTGAAATGTATGTTCTTTGCTTGCTTGTGGATTATGTGAAGCAGCTAAAGTACCACAGAAGCAAACTGGGTGGCTGTGAAAACCTGACATCGGGGAACTCTGCCTATTTTAAAAGGCCGAAACATGAATGTGTACACTGTGAAAATAACAAGCTGCTTTAGCAATACAGTAGTTCACAGACGAGAAAGCAGCAGACAGATCAGCGGTAGGTAAACGGTCGTCTTTACGGGGCAGAGCCCGACTCCGCTGGCTTCCAGAGTCCACCCTGCGCGCTGCTGCTTGCGGTTACACGAAGGAGGCGGCGCAAAGGAAGAGCCAGAGAGGTGGCGTCTGCTTATCCCACGTCCTATGCATTACACGCTGCTCAGAGCATCGACACCGGGAAGAACTTTACCTGCACATGGTTGAAAAGATACAAAGACGAGTAACTGACCTCAGCATGGCTCATTTCATCAGAGTCCGGGGTCCTCCCTCCACCCCTCACCTCCTCCCAGAGGTCTCAGATTTCTCCTGCTGAAGAGTTTAGAGCTCTGAAGGAAGGGGGGGGGGGATGGATTACAGAAAAGTTCAAGGGTTTCTGCATAACGAAGACAATCAACAGTGAATTTCAATGATAGATTTTCATTCACATGTGTTATATTACCCAGGATTAGAAGACACCTTAACTCCAGGATTTGACTTAGCCGCTCCAACTGACAACGCCTGCGTGGGGAAGCAAGCATGTTCTCTTCCTGCCTGTGGAGCGGAAGGAGCAGCGCAGAGGCAGCCCAGGGATTCACTTCAATGGCCGTCTGTTTTTGCTTTGACTTGCCCACTGTCTAGTATGTACTGTGTAGCAACGCCCGGGGAAGGGGGCTTTCAACAGGCAAAAGACCGCCGATCGCTGAAGTAGAAGTTCATCGAGGGCACCCGGGGAGATATTAATCACAAATTTTTAACCCAAATTAGATGCTGCTCCAAATGTACTTTAAAGTAACAAAAATGGAGAGAAATCTATTATCTGTTCTAAAAAGTCATACCCTAATTCTCATATTCTTTAATAATGCATTTTAGGGAGTTTAGCTAATGTACACCTTTACTAAGCATGCGTTCTATCCTGAGGAAATTTCACCACCACTGTTTAGAACCACCGAGGAAAACCTACATTTTGAATGCTAACAGTGTAAAGTAAAGAGGACATTTCACTTTCATGGGCTCTCTCTACAAGTGCACATTCTTTCCCCTTCATTGTTAATTCCTAGGCAACAGACACAAAGAACCTGTCCAGCATGGCATTTCTGGTAACAACAGTTGCAGAAGACTTTAGTTTGGCTTATTTTTCAGACAGCAAGTAAAGGCAACAGAAAGACAAAACGTGTATGTATTGGGAAACAGCTTAATTACTAGAGGAAATAAAATCATTCGCAGAACAATGCAGCCCACAAAGACACAACTATAATTTTTTTTCCCAAGAGGTGACAGCATTAGTCTTTGCCAACAAACTAGGAATCCTGTAGCACCTTAAAAGTAATATCTTTAACTGTCATAAATTTTCAGGGATACAATTCATCAGATGCAAATGTACTACATCAATGAAAACTCGCTCCATAATAAATCTGGTCACGCTTTAAGGTTCTACAGGGATACTTTTTGTTATAAATTCTCTTCACTTTAAAATGTAAGTTTTGGATGATACACAACTAATTGGTAGAATTTCACAGTAGTGAATGGTAATCTAGGCTCACATGTTTTAGACTGGGCTGTATTAATGGGCCCAGTGACTGCACAAAAAAGTTCTGCATGCTTTTAAGAAGCCAGTTTTATCACCTTGCTTAGGCAAAGCACATTTAGAACATCAATAGCTTAATATTTTCTGCTCGAAGTTGTTGTGGCTGTATGTTGTTCCTATCAACTGTCTAGACCACAAGAACACTAGCAGCCTTCAGCCCCTTCACGGATCACTGCCTTGTCATGGCGAAGGGGCTTGCACAGCTCAAAGAAGCTATGAGCCAAGCCATGCAGGGCCACCCGAGACGGACAGACGATAGTAGAGTTCTGACAAAATGCGGCCCCCACTGGAGAAGGAAAGGGCAGCCCCCCCCCAGTATCCAAGAAAACCTCACGGACGGTACCAAAAGCTACAAGAAGATGAGCCCCTCAGCTCGGAAGGTGCCCAACATGCCACTGGGGAAGAGTGGAGGGCGACTACAAGTAGCTCCAGAAAGAGTGAAGCGGCTGGGCCAAAGCCAAAAGGGTGCTCAGTTGTGGATGTGACTGGTGGGGAAAGGAAAGTCTGATGCCGTAAAGACCAATATTGCATAGGAACCTGGAATGTAAGATCTACCAATCAAGGTAAGCTGGGTACGGTCAAATCTAAGATGGCAAGACTGAACATCGGCATCTTGGAAATCAGTGAACTAAGGTGGATGGGAATGGGTGAATTTAATTCAGGTGGCCAGTATATCTACTACTGTGGGCAAGGACCCCTCAGAGGAAAAGGAACAGCCCTCGTTGTCAATAAAAGAGTGGGGAAAGCAGTACTGGGGTACAATAACAAAAACGACAGAACGATCTCGGTTTCAAGTCCAAGGCAAACCATTCAACATCGCAGTAATCCAAGCCTGTGCTCTAACCACTGATGCTGAAGAGGCTGACGCTGACGGATACTATGAAGACCTACGACGCCTTGTAGAACTAATCCCAAGAAAAGGCGTCCTTTTCATCGTAGGGGATTGGAACGCTGACGTAGGAAATCAAGAGGCAACTGGAATTGCAGGCATGTTTGGAGTACAAAATGAAGCAGGGCAAAGGCTAACAGAATTTGGTCAAGAGAACCGCAGCAAAGATTATTTTCCAACAACCCAAAAGGCGACTCTACACGTGGACATCACCAGATGATCAGTGCCAAAATCAGATTACGTACTTCGCAGCCAAAGATGGAGCAGCTCTGTGCAGTCAATAAAAACAAGACTTGGAGATGACTGTAGCTCAGATCATGAGCTTCTTACTGCAAAATTCAGGCTTAAATTGAAGAAAGTAGGGAAAATACCTAGGCTGCTCAGGCTCAGGTGTGACCTAAATCACATCCCTTATGAATATACAAAGGAGATTTAAGGGATTCAATCTGGTAGACAGAGTGCCTGAAGAACTATGGACGGAGGTTCGAAACATTGTATAGGAGGCAGCAACTAAAACCATCCCAAAGAAAAAGAGATGCAAAAAACCGAAATGGCTGATGAGGCCTTATAAATGGCTGAGCGAAAGACAAGAGAGAAAGGGAAAGATATGCCCAACTGAATGAACATTTCCAGAGGAAGCAAGGAGAGAGATAAGGCGGCCTTCTTAAATGAACAATGCAAAGAAATAGAGGAAAACACTAGAATGGGAAAGACGAGAGCAAGAAAATTGGAGCTATCGAGGGAATGTTTCATGCAAAGTTGGGCGCCCCCCTTTAGAGACCTAACAGAAGCAGAGGAGATTAAGAAGAGGGGGCAAGAATCCACAGAAGTATACTGTTCCTGATAACCATGATGATGTAATCGCTGACCTTGAGCCAGACATCCTGGGGTGTGAAATCAAACTGGCCTTAAGAAGCATCACCGACAACAAATTTAGCGCAGATGACGGTATTCCAGCTAAGCTATTTAAAATCCTAAAAGATGGTGCTGCTAGAGTGCTGGATTCAGCATGCCAGCGAATCTGGAAAACTCAACAATGGCCACAGGATTGGAAAAGGTCAGTTTACGTTCCAATCCCAAGGAAGGGCAGAATGTTCCAACTACCATACAACTGTGCTCATTCCACCTTCACTAGCAAGGTCACGCTCAAAATCCTGAACTTACAGTCAAAGCTGTGGTTTTCCCAGAGTAATGTATGGCTGTGAGAACTGGACCATAAAGAAGGCTGAGCACCGAAGAATCGAGGCTTCTGAAGTGTGGCAATTGTGGTGGTGGAGAAAGCTCTGGAGGGTCCCTTGGACTGCAATGAGGTCGAATCAGTCAATCCTAAAGGACATTAAGCACGACTGTCCTTTGGAAGGACGGATCCTGAAGCTGAAGCTCAAATGCTGTGGCCACCAAATGAGAAGGGAGGACTCCTTGGGAAAGACCGAAGGCAAAAGGCGAGGGGGAGGGCAGAGGGGGAGATGGTTCGATAGTGTCGTAGATGCAAGGAGCATGAGTTTGGGCAAGCTCCCGGAGAGAGTGGAGGATAGGTGGACCTGGCGTGCCATGGTCCCTGGGGTTGCAAAGAGTCAGGACCGGCTTAGCAACTGAACAACAAAACAGTCTTTGGCAGGAGCAGTGCTGAAAGCAAGCTAGCCAAAGAGCATGCTATTAACTCACCAGGGATAATTTTTTAAAAAGGAAGAAGAAGAACCATTACCTTCTAGAAGTTCCAGGCTGGCTCCACCTCCCGTACTAACGTGGCTAACTTTATCTTCCGTATTCCATTTAGCACAGCAGGTAGCAGTGTCTCCTCCACCTGTAAAATAGTTTGGACCGTTTGAGGATACACAACTGGGCTAGTACCAAAATGTGCCGTTTGTTGTTCAAACCACTTAAAATAAGGGTCAGAGCCACCCACTTCCAGCCAGAGGGTCTCTCCATGCACCATTCCAATCATTCTTTGCCAGTTGCACAATCCAAAATACTTCAAGGGCAAAAAAGGCAGATGGCACTGATATTACTGAATCTGCCAATGAAAGGCAATGCCCTCTGTTCCTTCCGTGAAAGACGTTGTTCAAATTGATCAAAAAGGTAACGATCAAAAAGCGACACCCGGAAGAACAATAGAAAGATTTGTACCGATAATGGTGATGCATCCTTTGCCGGTAACCTCCACTACTTTATCCATGACGGCTTTGGTTCCTTTGGCAAACTTCTCCCACTCAAAGACCCCAACCGGACCGTTCCACACAATTTGCTTGGCTCTGCCCACAGCTTCGACAAAGAGCTTAATGCTTTCAGGGCCACAATCCAATCCCTAAGACCAAGGGAGCAAATCAGACCATTCAGCTCTTCCTCCGGAAAGCGCAGAGAAGAAAACAGCCTGGCAATGATTTCTTCCACTCACCATCCAGCCTGCAGGGATGCCAGAGGCCAATGTAGCTACCCCGGTCTTAGCGTTCTCATCAAATTTATCTGCAGTGATGAAGTCGACGGGCAACGTGATCCGGACCCCATTCTTCTCAGCTTTGGCCATCAGATCTTTGACTATTTTTGATCCTTCTTCATCAAACAAAGAGTTGCCAATCTGGAAGAAACAAAGATGGCCCGTTCAGTAGCAGATAAACGGTGGTGCAAGCTGCAGGGAGATCAATGAGTGCCACAAAAGACCCTTGCAAATATGTATTCTTAAAGAATGAAGTGACGGAAAAGGAGAGAATATGATCAAAGCCTTTAAATATATTAAGGTTCTAGAAGGCAGAATTTTCAGTATTAAGCAAGGATCAAGAACATTGGAGCATAACCTCAAATTGACAGAATTTCAAAAGTAACGCTAGAAAGTATTACGTCACAGAAAGAGTAGTGGAAGATCGGAACAAACTTCTAATGGAGCTGATGGGTCAATGATCAGTTTAAACTGAGTTTAAACATGCTTGGGATAAACACATATCCATCACCCAACAAAAAACAAAACTCAAAAGGCAGATTTGATGAACCGGTAGGTCTTTTTCTGCCACCGAATGTCTATGAAGATTCTGTTATCCAGATCATAGTTGTATCAAAAGTGGTGTTTTTTTTAAATTTTGAATAGGCAACTGGACTGAGTTTTGAGGAAAAACAAGATGTTTCTCTTCCTATCCTGGAAGCTTCATCAGTTGTACTGGA
>JANHFL010000614.1:211090-221819 GCA_032468155.1 Oxyrhabdium leporinum
GGGGGGGGGGGGAGAAATGGAAAAGGAAAGTTGTCCCTCTTTGTAGATTTGGGGGAGTCCATATATTTGATAAGAAAACGGTCATCAACTTCCTGCAAAAACTACTTAAGGACAATGCAAGTGACAAGCCACAATACTTTCGCCTTTACCCCGGGGAAGCCACTCATGCATATATATGGACTCCCCCAAATCCACAAAGAGGAAAATCCACTCAGGCCAATTGTCAGCAGAACCAACTCTTGTCACCTACAACACTGTAAAACATCTAACCGTCTTACTAGCTCCTTTGGTTGGCAACACCATCCATCACATCAACAATTCACAGGACTTTGTCAGCAAGGTTTGGAAACTAAAATTGGATCCAGGGGGAAACGATGGTTCCTTAAGGTGTGACCTCACTCTTCGGAACAACTGAAGCTGTCACGGTAATGAAGAAATGTCTGCTGCAAGACAGCACATTAGGTAACAGAACTAACCTCACCCCTGACCACGTACGTGCCATGTTGGGCCTCTATCTGACCGCTACCTATTTTAAATACAATGAAGGTTTCTACAAACAAAAACACAGTTGTGCCATGGATTCACCCGTGTCCCCCATTGTGACAAATCTTTACATGGAAGAAGTAGAAACCTAAACTCATTCCAGGAATTTCACCAACTCACTGGTACGGTATGTGGATGACACTTGGGTCAAGATTAAAACACAGGAAGTGGAATCCTTCACTAAACACATCAAGTCTGTGGACAGATACCATCTGGAAGATATTAAGGAAAACGCTCTGGCTTTCCTGGACTGTGCTATGCACATTAAGGAAGACAGCAGCCTTAATATTGAAGTTTACAAAAAACCAACACACACTGATCAGTATTTGCATTTTAATTCTCACTGCCCACTAGAACACAAATTGGAAGCGATCAGAACCTTATGCCATTGGGCTGAAAGTTTGCCTACCAGTAAAGAGGGAAAAGAAAAAGAACTAAAACACAACAAGAAGAGCTCAGAACTTGTTGCTATCCTAACCGGGCCTTCATCAAATCCAAAAAAAGACCCAGCATGAGCTCCTCCACTACAGACAAGGAAGACAGTAACAAACGAAGCAACAGTGTCATTCCATATGTTGCTGGAATATCTGAAAAACTCAGGAGGATTTTCAATCAACATCACAAAGTTCTACATTTTAAGCCCAAGAACGCATTAAGGCAGAAACTTGTCAACCCGAAGGATAAAACACGTTGATGATGCGCGCACAATGCAGTGAGGCATGTGCAGTTCTGTACATTGATGAAGCAGAGCAGTCACTTCAGAAGCACCCGGCACAACGTACGAGATTTAACCCGTCAGAAAAAGATCCAGCGGTCCATCTGCATTTGAAAGATAAGGGTCACTCTTTCGAAGATGGCAAAGTCCATATTTTGGGTAGAGAGGACCACTGATTTGAAAGAGGGGTAAAAGAAGCCATTTATGTTAACACTAAGCAGCCCTCTCTCCACAGAGGAGGGATAAGATACCACCTACCCCAATTTACAATGCAGTCCTTTTGGCTGTTCCAAGAAGATTCCACACCTGATTCAGGTGACCCTGAATCACAGATAAAACCCCAAGTAACCACAATGGATTTCAGAGAATGTTAAGACCAGTTAACTGCAAACACCCCCTGCCCCCCAAAAAACCTCTTTTCTTTTCCATCCACCCCCACCCCCTCCACAATCCTGTCCCATCAACTAACTGCAACTGTCAATAACTGTCCTTCCACCTCCCACAGAATCCAATACAACTGATGAAGCTTCCAGGATAGGAAGTGAAATGTTTTGTTTTTTCTCAAAAATCAGTCAAGTTGCCTTTTCAAAATAAAAACCATTTTTGGTACATTTTCTGCCATCGGTTTTCTATGTTTCTATGAAGTGACTGGCGGCAGATGGGAAACAAGAGGCTGAAGAAAATCATTTTCAGTGTGAAAGTTCAGATTTAAATTAGGAGTGTTGCAATAGCTTGGTCAAAGAAGCAATATTAATCAAATATGAACTTATATAAAAAACAGACCATGGAAAATTGTCTTGTTTAAGCATATGGCCAACAACGTACTAAATATTTAACACCGATTAATAGAAATAATTGTTCCTATATATTTACTTTTCTCAACGAAAGACAACATTGTAGCCTACAGAGCCCCTTGTCCGAGATGGACAGCTGTAGAAATTAAATAAATAATACCTCCATATTGTTGAGTACTTTGAGGAAGGTGAAGGCCATTCCACCGCCAATAATCATCTCATTGACCTTATCCAGCATGTTATTGATTAGCTGAATCTTATCCTGAACCTTCGCTCTTAACAAGCAGGGAGAAAAAGAGATCCAAGTCGTTAAACGTTTCTGTGGAATGTTTGAAATAAAAAGGCTTGGCAAAGAAAACAGTCAGTCAGACTATAGAAACAGTATGAAAACCATAATTTCATGTTTTATTGTTAAATGGGAGAAACACGTAAGCTCATTTACTCTTATATAAGTAAAGCTTGAAATAGAGAGAAAGGCGTCACACAGACACACATCCATAGATGTGTCTCCACCTGGCTCTTTTCAAGTCAAAAGAGTCGAAGCTCTAAGTTGATTTGACACATCCCTTCTCCACTCTGGTTGGAAAAATCAAAATATTATGAATTATCAATACAAATAGTTTATAATTATCCAAAATGTATTGAGGTGGGTAGACCCTAGCCCTGTTGTTCCAATCGCCTTTGCAGAATGGGTTCTTCGGGTGAAGAAATGTATTAAAAGTTGGACTTTTAAAAAAGAAAACCCCAAAAAAGGAAGACTCCAACATCTCCTCTCCACAAGCTGTGGGCGCTGCTAGGCTGCCCTCTCCTGCCCAAAAGTCTCACTCTGGTAACCAGCAGCTGGAAGGGCCAAATCTGAACGAAGCAGATCTCCAACCCCCCCTCTTTCTCACAAGTAAGCTGCCTATCATAAAGCCATTTTGGAAAGCAGACAGCCAATATTATGGAAATCTGGGTTTCTCCAAAGTAAAATATAATCAGGAAAGCCACGTTGTTTCCCAACAGCAATTCTTAATATCTCTGTGGGCAAATGGTTTAAGCACAATCACAGGGCTAGTCTAGACTGTGCTCTATAGTACGACAGTACCTTTCATTTCTAACTACTGTGAGTTCTTTTATTGCCTCTTAATTCTATTTTATTCTCTATATGTCGGCTTGTATTTTCTTTAAAGTTATTAGTATCCCCAATTAATAACTATTTAATTATTACTGGTCTAATACTCTATTTTAGTTTCAGCTCCACAGCTGCCGTTTTGTACACTGTGGGATGCCAGATGAGAAGATCCTGGCAATGGACTCTGTGGACGGACTGGATGTGCGGATGCAAAATGGTGGCTTGCTCAGAAAGCGACACTTTATCTAGAGAAAGCCAGCACAAGATCTTTCTAGGGGGAAATGGGACAACTCGCCACGGGCAACTCACTGTGGCCAACTCACCGCGAGACAACTCGTTGTGGGACAATTTAACAAATCTATATTTAATCATTTCAAAGAAATAAAAAATATTTTAATTTTTGCCATTCACGTTTCATTCTGTTCTTCCTTTTGCATCCTTTCTTCAATGTTTCTATTCCACCATTTCTTTGATATTAGCGTCCCGCAGCAAGTTGTCCTGTGGCGAGTTGGCCGTGGCAAATTGTCATAGGCCCTTTCCAGATGGTACTGAGATTGCCACCAGTGCTCTTAGACAAAGAGGAGCACGGGTTATTTCTGCTAGAGGAGCCTGGGGCATGTTGACCTCTATCCCCATGTGCCCATCCAGTGAGAGTCCCTCCACCTATTGTTCAACTGATGCCTGAGACAGAAAAGACACTCGGGGAAGAGAGCCCCAAATGGTCCCTGCACTTTTCAGCTGTTCCTTGAGCCAAACTCTTAAGCGAAGCGAGAACCAAGCTGAGCCAGATTCTGCTCTCGGTTGTTTTTCTTAAAACCTTCTAGAGTGAACTGCAGGAGAAGCCGGGCTCTGAGGATAGCAGGGCTTCATAGCTCAACTCCAGGCTGACGTTATGCACCAGAAAGCCTTTGATTCCAAGCGGGCATTTCTGAAGTGGAAAATGTATTGGTCACGTCGTCCCCTAGGAGTGCTCCTTGCTGTGGAAGCGAGCTGGGGGAAAGCAAAACACTGGGCTGGCATCCGCCCCCCCCCTTGTAGCTGTGGCACCGGCCCTTCTGGCGCTGAATTCCCTTCCGGGCAGTTTTGTGCAACTTAATTTCAAAATCTGGTCCTGCTTAGCAACATCGGTCCGATATTCTCTTGTCCGCCGAAACATCAAATGAAACTGAATTTATACTGCAATTCAGCATATTTCCATTGAAATACATGGCTTTGAATTAAAAATATTAATCTGCTATTTGATACGTTCCCTTGTAAAAAAAACCCCAACATGTTTCTCTTGAACGCTGCAGGAGTCGTGTCCAGTTATAGTACCATCCTGGCACAGTGGCAAAAGTTTCAATTTACACACAGAATTGCTGAACAGGCGGTCGATGCGCTAACTTTGCTTGAAAGGCCAAACACATACAGAACTATTTTAATTGATCCAACTCATAATAGCGTATACTAAGCCTAGGGCAGTTCGTTTGTGGGTTGTTGTTTGTTTTTTTTGAAAAAGTCACCAAAAGATAACATGGCCATAAATATTAATTAAAAATATTTGCCCACATCATAAACCCCAACAAACTAATAACTGGTTTTTTTTTACAAGGTTAAGGAAAAGAAAACAAACCCCCAATTTTGTTCTTACCCTCCAAGGATTGCCAGAAAGGGGTGTTCTGGGCTCTCTAGAGCTTTAGCAAAATAATCCAGCTCTTTCTTCATCAGAAAGCCAGCAGCTTTTTGAGGCAGATTGACCCCAACCATGGAACTGTTGCAAAAGGGGGAAAAGCGTCAGTAACTTGCAATACAGATAAGCACCTCTGCCCGTTTGTTTGCTCCTGCAAAGGCAATTCGATTGAAAGAAATCTATTCCAGCCAACAACTGGGAAAGTATTCTGTTCAAATATCAGCACCACCACCCAAAGCCATACTGATATTTTTGATTTGCAGATTTTATATGAATTAAAATACAAGAAAATAGACTTTCAAGAACTTTTCCCGTTAAATAATTTAAAAAAATGTTGCTCACCATTTGCTCCACAAATCTAAAATTCATGTTAAAAATACTATTTGACAAAGAGAACATTTACAATATGTACGGTAGACAGTTAGGCACTCCTAGTACCTTACTAAGGTTCTTCTGGTAGCTTTTTTAATATCAAGAGCAATATCACTGAGCTGAACGTCATCGCTAATGCAAAGGATAGGTTAAGGAAAACTCAACCTAACAGAACTGAAGTTTTAAAAAGACTAAATTATATTGTCATGGCTGCAATTCGGCTTGCTTCGCAATCCCTGCTCACAGCCTGACAACAGTAACGGTGAGAGAGAATGGGTTAGAAGGCCGGGAGGTTACGGTGGGCAAAGGCAGGCAAAGAACATCCCGGCTCGGAGCCCGAGACGATGCCAGCCTCCCGAGGTCACTTGCTGGGAATGTCTGTGAAACGAAGAGTCCGTTTTCCAAACAAAATGAATGCAGCTGATTGGACAGTAATTAACAGCAGTGGGAAGGCCAAGGGAAAGTTAACCATGCTATTTGCACGAGAAAATATCAGAATTGGTTTTGCTACTTCTGTAACCATGTTGCTCTAGTAAATTATACTCCTTGAAAAAGTAATGTCCTTTATTTACTGTACAAACCAAGTGGGGCAGTTGATATATATTTTCTCAAATGTAAAGCATTCAAAATAAAAAGTTTATTATTGTAACTATTATAGAAACAATCTTCCCAGTATATTGAGGTTTGTCCTAGAACACGGGTGTCAAACTCGCTGCGTCACATGACGTTTTTCCCATTCGCGGAGCTGGGGTGGGCGTGGCCTGCAGGTGACACATCCGGCCTGCCAGTTTGATACCCCGTCCCAGAAGAGTGGTTAATGCCACAAAAAGACTTTAACTCAGGACCCAGAGCGACAAGAAAGACTCACCTGTGAGCTCTGTGTGCAGTTCCAAAAGCATCATTAATGTAAACATCTCCCAATTTAGAAAGTGATGCTCTGAAAGCATCCACTTTTGCAGAATCGGCCTTGATCTGGAAGAAAATAAAAAAGAGTAAGTCAATTGACATTCATTCCTCAAGCCCCACCCCCGCCCCGTTACCACAGCATCAAGGCTTACAAAAAAAAGCTCCCTAAATATAACACTGCAACGCAAAGGGTGGCAAAAGAGAAGCTTTCACCAGGAAGAGGATGATGAAGTAAGACGTATCTAGCCGGTATGTTACCTAATCACTTTGGGCTTTTTGACCTAGCCACCCATCATGCCCTTGATTTTTTTAAAAAACAAAACAGATTAAAGAAACTTTTTAAGGTGTTCCCTCTGCTAAAGACAAAGAATTTTGAGATAGACTGCATGCTCTGCTGAGAATTGCACTGAAACTGATGCGGGCTCTTCCCACCTTTGTGATAAGCAGCAGAAGAACAAGACGCTCCGGATAGGATCTGCTCTCAAATCGTTTGAGGGATTTGAGGAGGAATGGCGAGGGGAAAGAAGTCCTTAAAGGTCACGCGAGCCATCCGTGCTTTCTTTTTTTTGTATAGATTTACATTTTATGTGGCGGGATGTTTCACAATTCCATTGGGATCAACTAATTAAAACATGCTTTAAGATTTATTACTGGGGCTCATCGAAGTGCAGGGGGCTTTAGACAGCAGCACCGATGCCCAACAGAGCTTTCAAACCAAAACCGAAGGAGAAAGGACGGCAGCAGAGGATCTAATGTCAGGTGAAAGAACCGCTTTGTATGAAAGAACAGCAACAGGATGTAGGAACTCGGTGGGAATCAAGGCAGCCTCCAGAAGTACATTTGCACATGTCTGTACAGCATTATATGGTAGTCTCTACCAACCTGCAAAAGGGCATCCTGCTGCAGAACAGTATTTTAATCTCAAAATATTTCAAGGCGGAGGCGAACTGGAGGCTTAATGGGGTCAGAGATGCTAAGAAAAGAAACTGACTGGGACCAACTTCTCTCAATGACCTTCAAGAAAATGTCAGAGGTGCCAGATGGCTGTCTGAAAAATGTGTGGATCCCAGGCAAAGGTTTCTCTTAGTGCAGTGTATATGAAAAGTGCATAAAACAGAGCACTTTGTCAAACTTTCTTTGCATAATTACTTTTAATTTAGACTCCTCCTTTCTTTGCTTTAATCCAAATTCCATCTCTTTTAAAGATGCAATACTATAATTTTATCCAAATAAATTTAATTATTGCATTAATAAAATTTATTGAATTTATAAAATTTATTGGCCGCCCACCTTACCACAGGGTAACTTTGGGTGGCTTAGTTACAGACACAGTTAAAACATAAAATGTTAAAATCGAACCTTAAAACAAAGGACACGGGGGAGGATGGGGGCGGAGTGGGGGGAGGTGGGATCTATTCTTACTCAACCAACCCCTCCATTGTGCTCTTCCCCCACTGGGGCCCCAGGCAGAGCCAGCTCTTTAGGCCCTTATGAAAAGACAGGAAGGTTGAGGTCAGCCTCACATGGGGAGGGGGGGGGCAGAGATGTTCCAGAGGGCAGGAGGAGCAGCAGAGAAGGCCCCCCTCCTGGACCCCGCGAGCCAAATAGTATTAGCTCTATGCATGCCTTTCAGGTCCATTACTAGAAAGGATAAGAACTAAGAGCTCTAAGATCTGACAATGCAATCTTAAAATTATTTTTTTCCAGCACATCCGGCTTCAAGTGGGATAGAAGATGGGGGCTGCTTGGTGTTTTCCCATGGTAAAAGAACAAGGAAAGAGCCAGCTATAAATGAATGAACCAACAAACGCACTTCATACCGGCCCTGATGTTTCCAACTTAAAAAGTCTGGTGGATGTGGGGACGCATGGAAGAGCCCTATGTACCCTTAAGTTGTAATGCCAAACAGCAGCCATGGATGGCTTCCTTTCTGGAAAAGATAAGCAGTGACAGAACCCGCTCCTGAAAGTGTATTGATGCTTCCAAACTGGGTTCCTACAGTGCATGCTCACCCCATGGTCCTTACCCAGGAATGCGAGTATTTTATGTCACTGCCATGTGGAAACAGGGCCCTACAATTCTGCACAAAACAGGTCTGTAAGGGGAAATCTAACAGTGCACCTCTCCCCTCCTTCTTCCCGAAGTCTAAGGAGGGCACGACTGAATGAGAAAGCTGTCTTAGAACCGTGCTGCAAGAGAAATTAGTTATTCTCCCTGTTACATTAACCACCAGAAAGCATGAAGTATTATTAACAAATTTTCAAACGTGGCTTCATTACCTTTGTTAACTTCTTTGAGAGGCACACAATATGACACTTGTGGCTGTCAATCTCACCTTATTGCCTGAAGTATCCTTCCCTTTTCCTTCTTCTTCTACATGGAATCGGAGGTTTTCCAAGAGAATAACGGAGCCATCTGCAGGATTGGCACAAGTTGTCTCTACCTCTGAACCCACACAGTCTTTCAGGAATATGATGTCTCTAGAGGTGATCCAAGATTTAGACTCAAGTTTTTGAAGCTGAAAATATTTTATAGCATTTCTATCACAGCCTCGATATCTTACCTGCCAAGCAGTGATTTGAGTTCGGCTGCTACCGGTTCCAAAGAGAATTTATCAGGCATTGCAACTCCGTCAGGTCGGCCCAGATGACTCATCAATACTACAGATTTGGCGCCATTGTCCAGACAATGCTTGATGCTCGGGACCGCTGCCTTGATTCTATGAAATAGAAGAAAAACAGGGAAGTTTAATTTATGGTCTTCATTATAAGCACCTATCAAGGGAAACTCTCCTGCTGCGTAGGTAAATATTTAATACAGAATGATCAATGGGCTCTGCCTGCAATATAAGAGTCTGTGGATCATGAATAGACAATGAAGCTCACAAACACTTGGGACTGTAGGTCCTTAAGTAACAGCCAGCATGCCCATCTGTTAGTAACCAAATCACAGGCAATCCTTACAACCACAACTGAGCCCAAAGTTTCCATTGCTAAGCAAGACAGTTAAGTGAGTTTTGCTCCATTTTACAACTTTCTTGCCACTGTTATTGTGAATCACTGCAGTTGCTAAGTTAGTAACACGGTTGTTAAGTGAGCCTGGCTTCCCCGCTGACTTTGCTCATCAGGTCACAAAAGGTGGTGACCCCAGGACACAGCAAGCGTCACCAATGCGAGCCAGTTGCCAAGCATCTGATTTTTGATCATGTGACCATAGGAATAATGCAATGGTCATTAAGCGTGAAAAGTGGCCATGTCACTTTTTTTAGTGCCGTTGTAACTTTGGTCGCGAAATGAATGGTTGTAAGTCGAGGACTACCTTTATAAACCAAAACATCTAAGGTATAGCAATTTGTGCTATACATTATGGCATCACATGATATCTTGCCATCAAAATCCTACCTATAGACTCTTCTTCTGCTCACTAATTTGTACATCTTGAACTACTTGAATGATTTGATCAATCCTATGTAATTCAGAAGTTCCAGTAATCCTGCCACCCGTAAACCACTTTGATCCTATGAACATTATCATAACCGTCTGGTGCACAAAACAGGAGCTCTTGTGCAAGGACAACAACTATATATATGAAAGTTGACTATATATTTATTCTTGTGACTAACTCTACAAAAAGACATTTTCAAACTATCACTTAAAAGCAAAACTACGTTTTGCATCCAACCACCCTAAATTTCGATCCTGCAGCACAGGCAGGTTCACCTCATTAAGCCAAAAGAAAGATGCTCTCTTGGGAGAAATTCTGCACACATATTTGGAGCCACCTTGCCTCATCTTCTTTTGTGCCGAAAGATGCGTAACACAGCATACATAATATAAAAAGGAAAGGAAAGTGACCTCTTCCGGAAAAAGTGTTTTAAAATTGGTGGATCAGAATGCACCTTTGTGCTTAAAAATTAGCAGGAAACAAGGAGACGTCTCATATGAAGCCAGATCAATTGTTGTCTAGTCTGACAAACTTGACCGAACAAACCAGCAAAGTATTTAAAAGCCTGATTTGCAGATTATACTGATTGATCTTTTTAACAGATTAACAGAGTTGGAAGGGACCTTGTAGGTCATTTAGTCCAACCCCCACCCAAGCAGGAGACCCTAAACCATTGCTGACAGATGGTCTCTTCTTGAAACTCATCTTAAAACTAAAGTAAAAAAAATCCTATGGTCTCATATTGACTTGCAATCCATTGGAATAGACAGAACTATCCAGAACTCTTAGGAATTAAAAAAAAACCCGCTTACCTTTGATTATTGGTTATTTTGTTATTCTTCATTGGTACATTGAAATCAACCCTTAAAAAGAATAAGATAAAAATTTGCTGTTATAAGCAGATTAAAGCATTTCATTGGCAGTAATAAAATCCTACAAGATTATTTAAAAGGGCCTACATCAGATTATATCTGGGTACAAAATGACCAGATACTGCATTATGCTAAGTGCCATTCCTAGATACCTAATAAACGAATTAAGAAAACTATCAGAAGAGTAAATGTCTATGGAGATTCTCCGTCCTCCAGGTCCTGGTTGTCCCAAAGGTGCTTTTTCAAGAGGCAACTGGACTTTCTGGTTTTTCTTTGAAGACATTTTGCTTCTCATCCAAG
>JANHFL010000615.1:0-20137 GCA_032468155.1 Oxyrhabdium leporinum
TTCTTTCTTTCTTTCTTTCTTTCTTTCTTTCTTTCTTTCTTTCTTTCTTTCTTTCTTTCTTTCTTTCTTTCTTGGTATTCAGAGGTTTTTAAGTAGTGAAATGAGATGTAAGAGAATCTCAGCAAGAGGGAATTTGTGCAGGTAGAGAAACACTACAGGTCTGTGCATAAGATGCTGTGGGTCTTAGGCAGTTCCTTAAAATATCTAGATTGAAACCCAACCTAAACAAATTTTCTTGCTTTTTTTTTTAAAAAAACAGCATAATCATGACAAATGATTCCCCACTCAGAAGCAACCATAGGGAATCGGGATGATGTCTAAATGCTGACATCTTTGCACAAATGACATGTTTATGACATCCGATGTAAGCATGTAAGCGGCATCAAACACGTCATGACATTTTGATGCACACATGCTTGCTGGGCCCTCCTTGTCTTCTCTGAATCGCCCTGTACCGGTATGTATGCAGAATTGTGTAAGAACAATGAGAAGCGAGGTACCACTGTAAATATCAGGAATATATTTACAGTGGTACCTCAGTACTCATTGTTTAATATTTACAAAGATTTAGAAAAGCAGTCACAGTTAGCTACTTATAATAGCAAGCAGAAGTGTCTGTATTTGACTCTCTTCCTTTTTGACTTATCTTCTAGAGATGCAATTACAGTGTATGTCCACATAACTGTCATCCTCAGTGGGGTTTACTTATGAAGGACTTTACTTCTGAAGAGCATCAGTGGCCTTATTTATTTACTTGTTTGACAGACAAATACAATAATAATAATAAAGAAAAATATATAATGAGATGTTAACTATAACTGAGGACATGCACAGACTAGAAGGAACTTTACCGGTTAGCTTCTGAAAATGATGCAGAGTCTGGAATAGAGGGATGACTTCCATTTGGAAAATGTCCCTTTTTTTCTGGTTAATTAACAAGCAGACCTGATTAGGAACTAACTTAGTAACATTACCACAGTGGTCTCTTAATGAGATGCCTGTGACACGAGGAAGGGGGAAGAACATAGTATAATGTTTGCTTTTAAAATATGTCTGGGTGCATGTGCTGTGTGAGAGAGAAAGGCAGAGAAATGCCCATTTATGTATGAGTTGAAACGATTAGGTTCAATGCATGTAACTGTAAAAAGTAAAACAGACTTTTCAGCCAATTAAATTAATCACTTTAAAGTTGGCCTTCATGCTACTGGAATACTACTTCATACAGCCATAATTTATCACCATCATAATAACAGAACTATTCTTGTCCCAAGGAGGTAAGTTGGCAAGATATCAAGGAACTGTCAACATACACCAGGGATGGCACCATTTATAATATACTGTAATTTCAATACAAATCTCAATGGAACCTTATGTGGCAACTTACCTGACAAACAGTGCTATCTACTGTAGTTGCCAAGTTAAAATTACTCTGCAACTCAACTCAACTCAACAACTTAACTCAGCTACAGCCCCAACTGAAGTGACATTGTCATAATCTATAGCTGAACATAGCTAAATATTTATAAATTATGTTCCTCCTTTTATAGCTCATCACATTGTGTTCTTCCTTCTTACTTCCCAGTGGTTTTGCCAGTAAATTTCACTGTACAGCTTCTTATCAAAGATATCCCACTTATCCCTACTTTCACATGGATGGTTATCGTCTTGCCACTCCTTTCTATCCCCAATCAAAAGAATAGAAGAAATAATCATATAACAAATCAGACCATTGGTTCCTCTTCTTCAGTACTGCTTAGGTAAGGAGTAGTCACACTATATCTCAAACGTAACCACCTTACTCAACAAAGTAGATGGCCAAGGACAACAGAATGTAAATTATAACAATATCTTAGAGGCCAGAGAGAATCTACCTTACTGGTAGTGTCTCTCTAGGATTTCAAACAGGGCTCTATTCTTGCCTTGCCAGGAAGTAAGAGGAAGTTCCACACAAAATAACCGCTCTAGCATTGTCTCCCTCTCCTCCTTTTCTCATTTATATTCACACACTAGAATATTTTGTCTATTTCTTTTCTTGCCAGGAAGCCATCAGAATTGACATTTGGTCTTCAATACTTTCATACTTAAGTGTATCTCCAGTTCGATCAATCCTTAATTATTAGATTAGCCTCATAAGCAGAAACCATAAACATGATTTACAGAGATGAGACCACATGAGTAGGATTCAGATGACTGGACTAAGTTGGCTTTCTTAGATTTTGCAGAGCCAAGTTCATTTGTACGAACTTTGTGCTTAGCATTTGATTACTCACAATTTATAATGCAAAAGCTATAGAAGGACAGACCTCTTGCCCTCACTCAACCTATTAAACTGTTATACAATAGTATAGGTTTGGATTATTAAAGTTATTCTTTAAATTATAATCACTGATGAAAATAGTGAATAAGCAAATTAAACATTTTATCATAAGCTAATATAGATAAAATTATTGCTATGTTGCTGTACTTGGGTTTAAGGTCTTCTACTAACCCTATTTAACTATTTTAAGTTCCATGAATTCTGCCCCCATTTTTCTATACAGAATATTCACATCAGCCAGTGAGTCAGAAAAATCTAAAATACAAATGACTTAAACCAATAATATCCATGAGGTTAAAGCATACATAAGACTTTAAGAAGAGCATCCCACAACATCCTTTGCAGATCATGCTTTCTGTGGATCAGACAACCGAAGGATAAATGAAACAGCTGAACAATCATCTGAAAGGCAAGCTTTGACGCAACTTGACAAAAACCATCTTGGAGGCTGTTTCATATTCTAGACCTTGTTTCACCAGTTTTGAAGTCTGTGGACATCAATGTATCTGCCATCATCTTCCCTAGTATCTGCTAAACTCCCTGACCAAGTTTTATTTTTTTAACGAAAATAAACATGTTGCAAATGAAAGCTACAGCCTCAGTACCTAAACTGTATTTCTAACAATGACTCCTGATGTTACACAGATCTTAGAAGAATTGTTCGTAAATAAAAATAGTAGCTGGATGGAGGCTACTGTCTTATTTGAAGATATGCCTCTCCAAAAAGGCAAAGTCAGCTGAAGTCTTGGGAACATGCTAGAGTGTTAGATGAATTGTGTGGAACACTCTTACCAATTTGCCTTCTGGGAATGGGTGTTTGGAGACTGGCTATGCAAACATTTAAAGAGTGCCCATTACATCGTTTCAAAATTCCAAATATATGCATCATTCTAAATATTACAAAACAACCTTGTTGCTCATGTCTGCCTGTCACAAATTTGATAAGATATCATACCTCCTTGATGATCTGACGAGTTCACTTCTTCACATGTACGGCTCTGACTCTTGCAATCTAAAAATTCCAATCTAAAACCCAGTTCACACAAACAATCTGCTCCATACGATGGAAAGCACACAGAGGACACTTCCCAAATGCTCCAGTTGTGAAATGCCAGCTCTGGTACTCAATCTATTTCCACTAGAGTAGAAAACTAGGTGAATATGGAAGAAACCACAGGCACTGACTTTCATTGTGTATAATGAGGAAAGGCCCCTTACTGTAGTACTTACGGGTAAAATGATTCGAAGTGGAAGGGTTGACACTATCCCCACTCTCAGCACTTTCGCTGCTAGAGATGTCATCATCTGATTCCCGCACGGAAGAACAGGGTGAGGAGCCATCAACTTCTTCAAACTTCCTCTTTAAAATTCCACTCATAGCTGCGCTATTGTCACATGTACCTGCAATGGGAACAGATGCAGTGAAAGCCAAGGAACTTTTGATTTCGGACTCAGCAATTAAGATCTTGAGATTTATCCTCAATGAATTGTCAGTAGCATTAAGGTATGTGGACCAAGGAAACATACTGTGCTTCCCTCCTCCCTCCTTTTATTTTAATTTTAAAAAGCGTAAGTTTCAAGCACTAATATTTGGACCAAGGAAACGTACAGTGATTTCCCCTCATTTTAATTTTAAAAAATGAAACTGACCACTGAAATAATTGCTGTAAAAGCTATATTTTAAACATATACCTAAATTAAAATACCCAGTGCCATTTACATGGTGGTTCACTAAAGTTAGCTTCACGCAAAACTAATCCTTGAATCAATGTTAATGTTTGTGTGTAGGTCCCAAAAGTTTAAATTTGAAACGCTTTGGTTTGGGTTCAGATCATTTTTTTTCATGGACAAAACAGGCCTTGTAGATTATTTCAGAGTTCAAAGGTTCTGAAATGAAATACTTCCGAATTATCAAAATAGCCTGTTGCAATGTAGAAAAGAAAGAGCTGTATTCTTCTTGTTCAGTTAGTCCTCGACATATAATAGTTCATTTAATGACTGTGAAAAGTTGCAATGGCACTGAAAAAAGTGACTTATAACCATTTTTCATACTGGCCATTGCAGCATCCCCATGGTCACGTGATTTACATTCGGATATTTGACAACTGGTTCATATTTATGACAGTTGCAATGTCCCAGGGTCATGTGATCCCCTTTTGCGACCTTCTGACAAGCAGTCAATGGGGAAGCCAGATTCACTTAACAATTGTGATAGTAATTTAACAACTGCAGTGATTCACTTAACAGCTGTGGCAAGAAAGATCATAAAATGGGGAAAAACTCACTTAACAAATGTTTCACTTAGCTACAGAAATTCTAGGCTCAATCGTGGTCATAGGTGGAGGAGTACCCGTACTCTGTTTTTTTGCATAAAAGGAAAAAAAACACATTCTGTCACAATGGGAGGTAATTTAATTCTGTTTAATAGTTAATCTAAATATCCCCCTTTTGTCAGTAGTGTTGTAAAATATTCAGAGATTCTCAATATTGGAAAGAGCCAGTTTTGGGGAAATTATTTTTTTTAAATGCTTTAACTTAAAATCTTGACAACGCTTCAGCAAACATTCCTAATATTTTCATTTAGAATATTTTAAATTCTCTAAGAGAAATGAAAGACACTTAGATAAGCATCTGTTTTGACTTTGTTTTCATTTGTGTTTCATTTTTGGAAGAGACTTGTATGATCAGAAAAGACAGGCAATTTTAACGATTCTTCCTTGCCACTCCTTCTGCGCTGTATCTATGGCCTCCTCTCCTGTTTCTCTCTGCAGAAATTTATGGCAGTAAATTTGCTCTCCTGCTCTACATTTCCCAGCCCACATTTCTGTGTGTTTACACATTACTGTGTTCATTGTGGGAAGCTGACCTTCTACTTGTGATGAATTAAACTTCAGTTCTTGTGGTCTGGAGGTTGTTGGGTTGCACCTCTATGTTTAGAAGTAAAACAGTTATAAATATTCATGAAATTGACTTTTCTTTTTTTTCCCCAATCCAGTGAGAAACAATCAAATCAGTCTGTTTATGCCGTAGGCACCAAACATGTCTCAAAAGGCAACTGCAGGGTTTTTCCCAAGGTCAAATCAAATCAGTGACAGAACAGGAATTTGAATTCAATAATTGCTGAGGGAATAAGGAACAATTAAAAAATGCTGAATTGGGCAGGGGCTAGTACGTATTATCTTTTTTGTTGTTGTTTGAGACAGATAATCAAATAGCCTCTTGGGGGGAAAAAAACCCCTTGTGAGTAACAGAGAATACTACAGTACAAAGGCAAGCCGTTTTCAGGAATAAACCCCCCCCACCTCATTCAGATAAGATTAAATGAATATTTTCGGCATGCCTCTTATTCAGCCATTAATGATTCCGCTAGAATCCCATTTTATAAAAGCCACTTCTGCTGTACTGATTTATTTTCATTGCTATGAATCCCTTTTTATTCCTTCCAGCAGGCAGCTTTGGGAATCCCTTGCTCCATTCCCTTACCTTGCTTGTCCCAATTATAGCCTCCCCCATGATGCTCCTATATATGTATGCTCAATAGTATACATCTTCTCTAAAAGGCAAAGTTTGTAGTCAAAAGTGAAAAATGAGCCCCACCAATGCAGGCAACATTATGATGTCACAGGAAGATGGCTCAGGTCATAATTGGGTGAGCATATTTATTCTCAAGCAGGATTTTTTTCCATTCTGATATCCATTTCTATTGAACCGTTTATCAACAATAGGAGTGTGAAAGCAAAGCAATCATACTTTTTTTTCTGAGAGAAGAATCCTTGACTACTACCTCATCTGAACTTGGACGCTAAGGTGCCTGTTTCCTGGGTTAGGTTTATTCAGTGGCAATTTGACTTCACCTAAAATGGCTTGAATGTTGCATAAGCATGCAAAGATGTGCCAGATGAAAATACATTGCTACAGAGATTTTATTTTACTTGTCTCTATATATTTTTTCCTGGGGAAAAAAAGCCTCTGCTATATGGTGAAGACTGCAGTTTTGAACAAATAATAATGTCCAATAAAACTAAGATCTTTCTTAATTTACTCACATAGAAAGTTGATGTCAGCCCGACTCCAAGAGCCAAGAAAGACACAAGGAGTTACTTCTGAATAGTTTCTTTTACTGTTCCTTACCTATAGACAGAATCTTGCCAAATTAAAGCAACTATTTGCACACCTATAGATATGCTCTTGGAATTATTAGAGAAGAGCCTCTTAATTCTTTTTTTTTTTTTGCACAGCCAAACTATCTAAACCTTGCTGCCTCTTTGCCATCTGCAATGCAGTCCCACCCTCCTGGAAATAAAGACTACAAATTTCCACCAGAATTGATCATCCTCAAACCCTATATTCCATACATGTTTGAAAGGTATTAAACCACAGAAAAGACAGTAAAAATATGAAGCCCACTAGATCACATTTGTTATTAGGGCAGGAGATTTTCTGCACATCGACCATCCATAAACAAAATGTTCTGGGCAACGTGCAAACTAGAAGTAAATTAGGGATGATGCCCAGGAAGTGTATAGACAACATGCAGCCTAAGTAACATCTAAATTCTTTAGTTGTTTGAGAATGGAATAAAAATGGCAGTGCCTTAAAATGGGCATGCATGGAGATGGTCATGCCTTCAAAAGTGAGAACTGCAAACAGTAGCACTTTCTCTGATTTTCAGAGTTGGATACAGGAATTGCTATATTTTTGTTATGGGTAGACAGAGGAGAAATGGGCTTAAAGAAAATTCCATGTTATGTCCAAGTGAGTTTTCCCTAGCTCCCTCCCCTCTTTATACTTAGGAGAGAAGAAAAACTAGCCAGCTAGCTCTCAGGAATAGTCGATAGGCCAGCTGCTTGCTAACAGTTTGATTTAGTGATACCCACAGAGAGCCTGCGCTGTATGTAGAGGATCTTGAGGTTATAAAAGGACCAGTGACTTCCCAGCAGAACATCTGTAGAAGCCAGCCATCTGTGCCATCATCTTGTCAGGCAGTCTACTGTACAGATATCCTTCACTTTATATTCAGTGAGTCCATCCACAAGCCCAGAAAAAAGGATTAAATTGCCCATGCTAGATGTAATGGTTATAAGCAAGAGCACTCTTTCCTTCCAAAACAGCCAAAACAACAACAATCAACTATAGACAACAGGTGAAATGTCTTGAAAATTAAAGGATCCCAGCCCTAAAATCTCCATAAAGAAACAAATTTGATGAACGCACTCGGAATTCCAAATTCTGGGACTGCACATTATGCTCTTCTTTTCATTGCCTTCAGGTTCAAAATCCTAGTGGATCAGGCCAAAGGCCTTCCACTGACCATATGTACAAGCAGGATAGGTTGCCTTTTATAGCTTTTAAAGGTAACCTCAAGCATTTTAAATTGTATCCGGAAATGAATTGGTGGCAAATACATTCTTGGCATTGCTTTGCATTAAACGTTGATCCAGATGTTCGTTGAAGATAATTTTACCCAGAATACAATACAGTCACAGATCATAATGTCCTTAAATTCCATATTTGACCATGACTAGGTCAGCTTCTTCAGAAAAAGATAAGGAAATTAGTATTCACTTCCACAGAGGTAAAACATAACCAGGTGGGTTGCTGGTAAGTTAAAAACTGTTTGGGCATGATATGATAAGAGCCATGGTGGCGCAGTGGTTACAATGCAGTATTGCAGACTAATTCTGCCAACTGCCAGCAGTTCAATTCTCACCGGCTCAAAGTTGACTCAGCTTTCCATCCTTTTGAGGTCGGTAAAATAAAGATTCTGTAAACCACTTAGGGACAGCTGTAAAGCACTATGGGTAGTTATATAAGTCTAAGTGCTATTGCCATTGCTACATCTGAAAATTCTTGTCTTTCTCTTATCAACTCAAGTACAATTGCATCATATGATCTAATCAAATTCACAGAAGAAGGCAAAATTCCATGCTTTTGCCAAAAACACCTGCATGGATATGTCTGTACCATTACAGAAATATTATATTTAACATATATGTCAATAAATGTGAATATAATTGATATATTATAACATTGAATTCAAGTTATAGCTGTCTGGAACATGGTTGGAACAGCCATTTTTCCACATGAATAAAAGTTACTGTACTTGATAAGAAATGTCAGGCTTCTAATTTAAAGAAAGCAATGCAATATGGCAAAATTGCAGCTCTTTTAATATATTGTGCGCAAATCATGAGTAGCCAATTCATTACCAACATGAATGCACAATCTATGTGGATAACAACATTTCACTGCATGTCCACTAGGTGGCATTGAACTTTGTTGTGACTGAGTAAAATAAGTTCTCTCTCTCTCTCTCTCTCTCTCTCGTTCATGACTGAATTTTGAGTCTTCTATATTTGAATTCTAACAATACTGGGTTTTGTCAGGTGTGGAAAATCAAGTCACACATGAAAATCCAATTATACCGATTTATTGCTACTCAGCCTATGTACAGGAATATTCTCAACTAACAGTTAGCACCTGTTAAGTGTTAGATATGGGTCAATGGAATTCAAGGATGAATGGGCTTAGTTTGCTTGTGGCTACATACAGATTCTAGGCTGATCCCTCTTTTAATTCTAACTCCAAGTTCTGCTACACCTTCCTCTGTAGTTTCCTCATAAATATACAATAACTATAACCAACCCATATCTTATATAATGCTTATGGATAATATTTTCTTTATTCCTGATGATGAACATTCTGTAATAACGAATTTGGAATAATCTAATCTTTTCTCGTCAAATATTGAGAGGAAATCCTCATGTAGTAAATTATAAACAGAAGGATGAGAACTGAGCGGACATTTTAAAGTCATTAGTTCTTTTATATCTGGATTTCAGAGTATTAAAATAATTCTTCATTATCCTATTACAGCATATTCAGTATTAGTATTAGCATTAATAGCTGCTAAAATTCTTCGGGAAAAAAATGAAAGGTTATTTTGTTAGTTCATCTTTTGTTCTGGTATTTGCAGAAGATATAAAATATATTGTAAGCTGAGGATGCTCCGTGATAAACACTAGATGAGCACTGCCATTTAAAAATCCATTTCACATTTAAAAGATAAGAGCTCAAAAATCTATTCATCCATGTAATTGTCAATACCATCCAGGAATATCAAAACCTGGTAGGTCTGAATCAAAACATGGCACGGAAGTATTAAAATATATGATTCTGTATCTATGGCTAAAATTATTTGTAAGAGGAAAAGCAATGCTTTTAATTGTATTTTTCTTGTGACATTATAGTTTTATTTATTTGTAACTTTTATTTGCCGCCCCTCTTACCACAGGGTAACTCTGGGTGGCTTACAATCTTAAAAAGATAAAAACTGTACAAAACCTAAAAGACATAAATAAAATATTGTAAAGATCCAAATATTGAGCCCGAAATAAATGATGGTGAGCGAGGGAGGGAAGAGGATGGGGTGGCGGGGGATAATGGGATCTGTTAAATAATCAACACATATATACTATTTGGATTATTATATATTGATAATATCCAAAACCATTATTTTTATTATCAGCAATGATTACTTTGAAAAACAGCAACAATTGTAAAGTTTATTTAAATTAAAATATCTGCTGGCTTCATCTTTTCCAGCACATGTTTCCTTTCACAGCATTTGCTGTTTACTGTTCCAAATTCTGTACTCAGCAATCCACTGGATGTCCACAGTGGCCAGGATTTCATCCAAATGATGGCATGCCTATTGTGGCATCATGACACAAGCTCCATCCCATATGTGCATGCAATATAAGCACGAAACAGCACAGAATCACATTGCAATGTCATAATGCACATTTCATCCCTGGCCTTCCTTACCCCCACATCACAATCATCTGCAGATCATTATGGCAAGGCTATGCTTCCCTGTAGAGGCGTAACACTCAAGATTACTTGTGCATAAGTCAAGATGGCCTTTCAAATCGACACCCACAAACCTCAAATCGTAAACACTACCTTTACCATGAACCGTAGTATTCTTTCTGAGTTCCTCTAAATATAAAAACATATCCTCCTGATAGAATGGCATGGTGGTGAGGGATACAGTGGGACAGGTAGTATATGAGGAGAAAGAGATTGTATGTGAGAGAAGAAACATTTCACTGTGAGTCATAAAGGTAAAGTTTCCCCCTGTCCAGTTGTTTCCAACTCTAGGGGGCGGTGTTCATCTTTGTTTTTTAGTCAGGGAGCCAGTCTTGTCCAAAGGTGTTTTCTGTGGTGCATGTCTATATACCAAGGGCAACGCTGTTACCTTCCCACCGAAGTGATACCTATTTATCTACTCGCATTTGCATGCTTTCGAACTGCTAGGTGGGCAAGAGCTGGGACAAATAACGGGAGCTCAATCCATCACGCAAGGCTCAGGTCTCGAACCCAGGCAAGCTGACAAGCTCAGCTTCTTTAACCACTGAGCTATCATGCACCCCTGTGTTTCATAGCACAGAAAAAAAACAAAACAAAAAACAAAACAAAAACAAAGGTGACAAGGAAGACTTCCCAAGCCAAGACTGCACCTGAATAAATTACATTTCCAGACTTTGTTGGCTTTTCTAAGCTCAGACTTTTTAAAGAATTGCTTTCTCCTTTGCTTTCCCAAAGCCCTGCAAATCAATCAGTATCACTACTAATATATCACCTACATTAACATTTATTAGTTTAAGGAAGCATGCCGATATGAAATTCCCCAGGGATGGTAAAATTAATTATGTAAAGTTATTCAAGAAAGGATGGCAGTGAGGGATGACAGGTCAGAAATCCTCTGCTCAAACTACTGGAAGGAGACACAGGCTGCTCTTCAGGTTGCACTCAGGAGGGAGGACTGCTTAAATACAGGCTTTTTTCTATTTTGCACACGTACTATTATGCAACTTCAGGTTAGTTCACATTAAGCACTTATAATGGCAACCACTGGAGCTGAACACCATTCCAAAATTTTCAGCTTCCTTATTTGCAAGGCTGCCTCTAAACACTTCACTGCTTTTAAAGGTAGAGCAAAATGTAGTCTCTCCTCAGAACGTGAGGAGACTGCCAACTGATCCTATTTAACATTTGGTAGCGGCTTCCATCATTCCTGGAAGCCACCCATTTATTTAAAAGATACAAGACAGACACATGTCATTCATCATTCAATGGAAGGGATGCTAGGACGAACAATTGAGAGCTACGGTTCTGGCCTCCGTTCTTTGTTGTCTGAGGTGGCTACCTTAGTTCAACCAACTACAGGACTGGTTCTACCCTGTTGTATATCCCTGGTGGGCCAGCAACCATTTGCTATGTTTTCTAAGTACCAGAATAATGCTCATTTACAAAACAGATGTTACAAGCACCTTCTATTCAACTATATATTTTAAGAAATGTTTGATTTCTAACACATATATAGTTCATTTACAGTTCATTTATAATTTTATATCAACAATTTTAGCTTACTTGCAATCATATATATTAAATATGTTGAAACAAATCCTCTCTAGTAGCTTAATGAAGACTTATATTTAACAGTTTCTCAAATAAAGATGTATTTAATAGGCATTATACCTGGGCAACTTATAGCCATCACTGGAAGTTATTTGACCAATGGAAAAATGAAAACATCCAGAAATAAAGCAAAACCCTAAGATGTTTATAAAGAGGAACAAACTGAATTAGGTGAGCTAAAGGACTGAGAAGTCCTCAGGACATATTTCCATAAATTTGAACTTAATAGTATTTCAAAGTTGAAGATGGGAGGAGAATATGGGTAGGAACAAGAGAGAAAACCAAACAAGAAGATTGGAGGAAGGAGGACAAGGGTAAAGTATAAATTAATATTGTCTCTGGTAAAAGTCTAGTAGTGCTGGTGAATTTGGCCTTCACTGTCTGTTTTCCTTCTAGTTTATCTGAAGTTTCCCATTATGCTCAACTCTGTCTTTCGCTAAATCTTTACCCAGTAGAAAAATTAATTGCAATGAGGAAAACATTTTATATAATAACTATATGTTGCAACATCCTGGAAGAACACAAACATTTTATGTACAATTCCTCAAGCTCCCACCAACCTCTACTTGACACTTTATTACAACAGGAAAAATCTGTAATAGTGCTGGAAGACAATTTGGCCTTGAGATTGAATTAACTGCATACACTCCAAAATGTTAAGGCAAGACCATGGATGGCAGGAGGAGCCATCTTCAACGTTCCTTCATAATTGGAAATGCCTTTAAGGCTCAAGTTATGTCAATTTCTCCAGAGGAGTATTTGAAATAGGATGTGTTTTTTCAATGGCCAATTGATATAGCAATTCTATGGGATGTATTTATACCTGGATCCAATGAAGAACTATCATGGAATACAAGTGATTTATTTAATCTCTTCCTCATGACTGACAACTAATTCTTCAATTTGATAACATTAGAGCTCCACCTTCTCTGAATCTGAGACCCCATGTTCATTTGAAAATCTGATCTCGTTTGATTCCCAGTGGTACAGATCTTTATCCAGATTCATGGATTATGATAATTATGCTGATAGCTCTGAAAACTTAGGGGCTTTTCCCAATATTAATTACTTGGCAAAGCAGGTGCCTCAGATGGCAAAAACTAAAGAGCACAGATAATAAACAGCCATTCCCCTGCCCTTAAACTGGCTCTTTACTGGATAACAAAGCAGAGGCTGTGTCATAATATAATCTGAACCACCTAAATTAATTTGCCAATTGAGACAATTTTTGTCCACGTAGGGGACAAGGCAGTAAACTGTAGAATGTCTAAAAAAAATTTCTGTTGAATCATGTCTGATTTTTAGAAAGTACCTGGACAAGTCCACACATTTTTCTTGGCAGAGTTTTTCAGGAATAGTTTACCATTGCCTCTTTCCCAGGGCTGAGAAAAAGGAATTGGCACAAAGTCACCCAGCTGGCTTTGTGCCTTAGATGGGACTAGAACTCACTGCCCCCCAGTTTCTAGCCTGATGCCTTAACCAATACACCAAACTGGCTCTCATGTCTTTTATACTGAGGTCTTTTCTACTGAGGTAGAAAAAAAATATTATGTTTTTGTACTATTTTACTATTTGTAGAGTTCCTTTTTAAAAAAAAAAAATGGAGCAAATCAACAAAACAAAAACAAAATGGTTAAGAATATAAAAATATATCCCAAGGAACATACATAAGAAGCCAAAAATAATAAAAAAAAAAGATTTAAAAAAAATAATATAAAAAAATATCAACCTAATTAATAGACTGCAGCTATATTCAGTTAGGGTCAGCAAAACAAATGTCAGGATATTACAATCAGGTTAAATTGCAAATACAGTATATGGTGGCTAACCAAAAAGGAAATTATTATTTTGTTGATAAATAATGGTTGTATAGCTTATTACCAATCAGGGTTCCCAGATATCTTTAAAAAACTAAGCCACCTATAATGGGAAATGTTAGACTAAACAACCTACATCAAATGTATGCATTTCCTCACCCTGCTTTAGTATCATCCTTATAATGTAATTTGTCTCTGCTCTATAACTGGGTTTGAGCAAAGACAAAGACTGACAGCTGACAAACAGCAAACAAATCTCTTTTTCCAGAGACCTGTCTTGATCTCCAAACAGATTACACCTGTCTCATGAGCTACATGCAGCCATCTGTTCCTTCCTTGAGAGGAGCCTTCAAAAGAGCTGGCTCCTCTAAGTATCTATTGAGAGCAGAGTGTTGTTATTGTCAGCAAATAGATGCGTCCCTGAATCAGAATGAATCTTTTAATTTTACTCGGATAGCCTATGAGGCGCCATTCATTTTGCAACTAGATGAACATAAAAAGGAAAGGCAGAATTAATATTGCAATCTGTTTTGCATTAGCCATTCTTCCCCATTTTGCCAAATACCTTTCAACTTTTCACTTACAGATTCTACAAGAAAGCAGCGGATAAATAAGCTGCATATCAAAGAGTCATTCTACTAGCGCAGCCTATCGTTCGCTCCCACAAATCTTATGCTTTTGAATCTGACTCTTAATATGGTACGCTGATAGCAACAAAATCTAGCTCTTGTAGTGTAATACTCCTCTTCTAACAGTAGGACCACTGAAGTATGCTTTTATGAGAATTTAACAAGCTAATATATATTTTAGGCTGAAATCTATAATCTTTCTTTTACAAAATAAAAATATTGCTAATTAAACAAGTACTACCGCACAGGTAGCTATGCAGAGGCTTGCCTCTTGTGAAAAAGATTTTCTGAAGACAGTGCAGTTAGTTCTAATTGTAAAATAATAAGGGACTGTAGTTTTTGCCCCCTTTAAAATTGTTTTCATGTCATCTCGGCCAGAAGATTCAAAATTGGTGCAGTCATCATTTCATGAATCCATGACCTTGTAAATATTTCACACATATCTTCCTCATTTTATATGGATGTTTACAGAAAACACACGGCAATTATTTCTGGGTATTAAAGTTGATTCTAACAATAGGTCACAGAAAACTTGTTGGAACTGCTAGGACAATGACCGTTAAAGACTTTCAATCAAGATCTAGTACGATGTTAGAGATTAAATTTTTGAATTAGGTCTGGGAATACTCAAATTCAAGTCCATTCTGAGCCTCAAAAAATTACTGGGTGACTCAGGCCAACCTGTCACACAGCATTGTTAAGATAAAATGAAAAGGGACATCACTCTGAGCACCTGAACAAAAGGGAGAATATAATTCTACTCAACAACAGTCAGGAAATTGAGGTAACACCCCATTCCATCCAGATCAAATATGAAATAAAGTTCACAATTTGCTGGCTTACAAACTACTGCAAAAATCACAGCTATTATTTCTAGGCTGCAAATCTCCATATACCCACTTGATGGCAGAAAACCTGGGCAACCTTTGATATTTGCATTATCTACTGGTACTCCAGTTTTTGATTACAGATAGAGGGTTAGGTTTAAAAGATAAAATGTAAATGAGAAATTACAGTTCAACAGCAAAATCCATACGCTGAATTATTTAATATATAGATATTTTTTTCTGTTTTAAATGCAGCTGAGTTAACCAATTATTAGATCCTTTATTCCAAACATATGTTTGTGGATTTCTTGGAAAATTACAAAATACATAATTTTAGAACCAGCTTCTGTACACAATACCAACAGCTGTTCCAGATATCAAGTGTAACAGTGTTTAAAGGACCCAATGCAGGTTAATGGAGATTGCACTATATGGGTGATGGCTGTAGAAGCCCAAATATCCTAGCAGCCAATTTCAGAGACAAGGAAAATTCCAGACTGGAAAGAGGCAGAGAAACCAGGCTGTTGGTTTAGAACAGGGGTGTCAAACTCGTGGGCCGCAGGCAGGATGAGTCACGTGCTGGTCCCGCCCCCGCCCGGTTTAGCAAAGGGGAAAAAAGTCCCGATACATCATGTGACGACGCCATCACGATGCGAGTTTGACATCCCCGGCTCAGAGAAAGCTTCCAGCACGAATGGCCCTACCTCTTTCTTGATTCCAAAAGCATCTTGCCAATCCAATCTACATTTCACAGCTGGTTCTCCTGCATACAAAAATAGCAACACTGATGCCTCTCAGAGCTTCACTACAGAATTAGAGCCAGTTAAACACAAGAAGGTGAAGTACAGAGAAAATGTTGCTGAAGACTAGACTGGATGAAATATGGGTTTCTGCCAGCTCCCTAGACTCACATACACTAAAGTTTCCCTTGTTGAAAATGTTAAGAACCGCAATCATCATCAGAATGGGTATGATTATCTTTCTTTTATCCCTCTAGGCATGAGTGCTGTCTGAATTACTCCGATAAAACCAGACTATATCTTTTATAGTAGTATACTCAGAATTCAAACTGAGAAGCAATTTATTGCACTAGATAAAAATATGTATCTGTAAGGAAACCTACAGAATAGAAAAGGTAACAAGAAGAATAAATTCCTTCATCTAATTAACAAGTATCATTTATTTAGATGGACCTATCGGCTTTACTGATCCATTTGCTCAAATTTCTCATTCAGATCATTTCAATTTCCAACATGGCTATGGTTCAAGATCAGCACCAATTTGGAGTTAATCCCAAATGGCATTAAAAAAAAACCCAAAAGAGGAAAGATATATTGAAAACATCCTCCAATCCTCCTTCCTTGTTTTCAAAAATCCAATCTCTGGAATTAAGTACAGTGTACAGGTGGTCCTCGACTTATGAACCACAATTGAGCCCAAAATTTCTGTTGTTCAATGAGACATTTGTTAAGTGAGTTTTGCCCCATTTTACAACTTTTCTTACCACAGTTGTTAAGTGAATCATGTAAATAAGTGAATGACCTGGTTGTTAAGTGACGCTGACTTCCCCGTTGACTTTGCTTGTCAGAAGGTTGTAAAAGAGGATCATATAATCCTACGACGCAGCAAAGGTCATAACTCTGGACCAGTTGCCAAGCAGCTGAATTCTGATCACATGGCCATGAGGGTGCTGCAAAGGTCATAACTGTGAAAACGGTCATAAGTCACATGTTTCAGTGCTGCTGGATCTTTGAACGGTCAATAACCAAACTGTTGTAAATCAAGGACTACCTGTATCTATATTCCTTCCCTCTTGATACAGTCAGCTCGTCTTGCAAAAAGAGGATTCAAGACAGAGATCATGAAAAGGCCAATCAGAAAAACGTATTCTGAGATTGCTGCTCCTAATTGCAATGAAGCTTTATTGGGATTAAACATTTGTTAATCCTTCTGTTAGGAGAGGCAGGAACTGGGAATACTACTGAAATGTGGTGGATCATCTGCAGTTCAAAGTCATGGAGTCCCTTGCTGACCTCCTTAATGATTGGGGGAATCGATGTGATTCGCTTGCCGGGAAAAAGACATCAGTTATTGGCTGCTAATGGGCGCACGGAAATAGTATCTGCAGAGGAGAGAGTCCCTGTGAAATAGAAGGAAGGTACCTTGCTTCCCTCTTCCTGTCAGTGTCTACAGACTGTTGGTTGCCCATTCCTAATGGCTCTATGAAACCAGTCATCTCTATGATCCACATCAGGCCTAGGAGGAAGGGATGGGCTCACTGGTCACAAGCCCACATTATGATCAAGATCCCTGGATTTCCACTGCCGTTAAGAGTGATACTCAACAATAGAGAGCAGAATTGCTAGGGAAGGATGGTGTGTAATATGTTTGGTGTTCGAATGTGTATATAGTGTATTCGCAAGGGTTGCTATATATATGTAACACATGTGTCATCCTTGGCATGTAACCAAGCAACTAAAAAACCCTGGATGCCTGAAAACTTGTCCAACCCCAGCTAAAATCTTTCTGAGACTCTAATTATTAGCTAAACGTTAACTAGATGAGATGAAAGTGTAGGAAGTCTGCCAGTTTTTGTCACTTGGATGGCAGGCAGGAAAAAAAAAGAAGATCCATTTAGTGAATGGAAAATTAGCTTTGTTGACTTTTGAAATGATTTCCCCCCCTGGTTTAAAATGGAGGCACTAATGTACATCTAACCAGTATAAATGGGGTTCATCACCTATCTTTAGAGGCTTTGATTATATTTGTGGGTGGATGAATGGATTTTCCTGAACCTCCTATAATGAAAAACAGGGTGAAAAATCTGTACCCAATGGCTACTAAACTTTAAAAATGGATTTGTATGTTCCCAAGTTATCCGTCTATGTCATACTAATTTCCTTTCCCCTAGACTGGATGTCTTTATTTACGGTCTCAAACCAGCAAACATAAGCACAAGATTTAAAATAATGAGAATCCGATGAAGGGACAATGAATAATAATGAAAGGACAATCTCCTACATTATTCTAACAATCTTATCCACCATTCTCATGCTTTTCAATTTTTTCTTTTACATTCTCCAACAGCTCATCCATGGTTATCAAAGTGGGTAAAGGAATGTTATTCATTCTCTATACAGTACTTTGCAAAATAATGGTATAATTCTCATATTTGATTAAAAACATAAATTTTCTAGAGACATAGTCCTTGTTCACCCGTTTCCCCAGAGAAGTTCCAATGGAAATCATGTGAATAAACTCCCTAAGTAACTGGCTTGGAATATTTCAGACAAATGCCATCCAGATTTAAAAAGAAATATTTTTCTGAAGTTATAACTGCTTGCATAGTTAGTATCTTCTACTGTATGGAAAGGTGCAAATGTAATCACCCAGTAAGACTAGACAATCTGTAAATGAGTGTTGTTTATTTACATCTCTATTCTTTATCTCAAAACAATTTGTCACAATAATTAATGTATTCTAATCTACAACACATCATGGTAACTCTACAGAAGTGACAGGATAACTGCACATTATTCCAAACCCCCCAAATCTGTTCAAAACATTTGGTAGATGATTATTGACAGCTGATCAATTTTTAGTACAAATATTTGGCTCCTATTATAAAGGGTTGCATAAATGTATTGTTACATTAATTATATTCTGGATTTCTAGTTCTAATTTCTGATCTCTGATTTTGAGGGATGAATATAGAGTTACTCTGTGAATCTCTGCAAAGCAGCTTTTGTGGAAGAAAAAACTTTGAATAGACAAATAACTTACGCACTTCTAAATTATTCTTGTGATCCCAGTCATAGTACCTTTAAATTTCTTCAGGTTCAATGGAAGACTTTAATGTTGAAATACTCTCACTGGGATTTAAATTTTACTAGAAGGTATTGATGATTTTGAATTTCTACATTTTATCTTTATTTTTACATCACATATTCAGAGTATTATTAAATCTATTGAAGTAATATGAATGAGTACATCAGTGCCAAAAGAACAACCTAAATGCATAATTTCAATAATATGCCAGTTAAAACATTTTTATATTTAAAAAAACACCTAATTAATCAGAGCAACGTACAATACCACAGGAAAAGGAGAACAATTTTTTTACTCCTAGTTTGCCTATTTCAATACTTGTAGCTGTGATGTCACAAACATTACTGAAAACGCTTTTGAGATTATTAGAAAGTGTCAATACCAAACAGAAATGTAACAATACGTGACTGATTTACTCACTACTCTCAATTATTACTTAAGATTGTAATCATGTAAAAAGCTATAGAACAAAGCTTACAAAGTAACCCGATTCGTACTGGCTGCTGCTGGGATTTCATTTTAAAGGATAATGTGGATGATAGAAGGTTACACAGTTAGCCTGCAAGAATGAATCTGAACGGGTTGTACAATAGAGGCTGACAGGTGATCCGCTCCTGTAAAAACCTGCCCATGATGGAGTTTACATACTAATATTCAAACACATTTCAATGGAGTTTACACCTCAAGCCCAATGCTACACAGGAAGGCTTGCGAGCTGCAGGCGACAATCCGTACCAAAGTCAGCGCTCGACGCGCTCCCATATTTATACGTCTGTTGATCTTTTTAAAAAAAAATATTTAAAAAACCCACCACTTCCACATAAACCACCCGTCCCGCCTCTCCAAACGCAGCGCCAACCCTTTCATTATTACACGTTTACAACCTTCCTGTGACATTTGCAAAATGAAAAGAAAGCCACCCACTAAGAATCAGCCTTCTCGTTGCAAAGAACGAGCAGCGCGGCTGCAATTTGCAAAAAAGGGAACCGTAGCTCGAGTGGAATACGGACACACTACACACATACACACACACACACAGAGATATGCGTGGACCACCCTGCAGTTTCTGCAATGAAGCAAAGTCGGTCCCTGGCACCGTACCTATGATGAAAGTCCTGCTCCGGCTTGCTGCACGCTCTTCCCACAATAGGAAACAAAACCGCGTCGCACTCACTGCAGTAGCCTGGGTGTATTCCCCCCCCCCCTTCTCTGCTCGCCCCCCCCCCTCAACTCTTA
>JANHFL010000618.1:8397-21152 GCA_032468155.1 Oxyrhabdium leporinum
AGGGGGAGGCGCGCTGTGCCACACCCCTCCATTCCCATTTTGGGCCTAGTAGGCCTCCCTGCAGCCTCCTGGGAGCCAAAATGGGGCACGGGGGGGGGCGCCATACACCACACACACACTGTTTTGGGCCTAGTGGGCCTCCCTGCATTTACCTGGGAGCCAAAACGGGACTCTTGGGGACTCCTAGAAGGAGTGGGGTGGGTGGGGGCCAGCCAAAGGTTGTATTTGCCAGTTCTCTGAACCAGTCAAAATTTCCACCACTGGTCCACCAGAACCGGTCCGAACCAGCTAGATTTCACCTGTTTCTGGTGATTAAAAAGTAAAAATGAGAAAACCTCAATAATGCCACCGGTTGTCCCTCTAGAGTTTTAAAATGTGGTTAGATATTTCAGTCCTTTTATGGGAGAGAGCAATCTCACAAGAAATAAATGCAATTGAACTTTTATAAAAAGAAAAGACAAAAAGAGCTATAATAGCTCATTTTAACTTTAGATGTTAAATGCCAACATTCCCTATTGAAGAAGGTAAATTCAGTACCACAAGCAAATGACAAGATAGAATAAATGACAAGATAACTATAAATAGATAGAATGGGGTTTAAAATTGTAAAGAGAAATTATTTACTCATGAGCAAAATACATGTATAAAAGGCTGAAATACTATATAGACAACTACTGAGCGTCCACATAGAATTGAAAGATAGGAGTACTTGGTAAAGAACATTAACTTTCTAATACAAATTCTTTCGTAAACTTATAAACTATTCCTTCAGAATTAGCATCTGTTACTCTGCTTCAATTTTCTTGGATTTCCTTTTTTCTGGATGTTCTAAAATTTAATCTGTGGAAACCCTGTTAATTTCTGCTTTCCTTGACCTCAATCTAGCAACTTTGGTTTTGGTGTTAAAGTGTTTCAATTTTTTATATTCTAGAGTTGGAGTATCTTTCTGTGTACATGACAGAGAGCCATCTCTTGTAAAAAATGTGTATTGGGAATGGTAAATTTGTATTGTGAGTAATTGTCTGCAGCTTGCAGGCTTGCCAGGAAGCTGGCATTCACTACCGAAATATATCTATATAATAAAAGATTACAATGCTGTGTCACATTTTTTATGCCCCTGGAACGTTTATGTACATTTAAAACATGGTAAGATGTTAGCACATAGTTTTACTTTCTGATTGTATTGGATGAGATAGATGAAATCAAGACATTTACAAGATATATAGGATTTTATGTTCTACTAAACAAATAAAAAATTGCTGTTCTGAAAGTGGTTTTCCTTTTAGAATAATCCTAAATGTTTTCTTTTCTGGTATTCTAATATGTTATACTTATTATATACTCTATCCCATTTGCCACTAATGTAGAAAATATGGTCATTAAACTCTGGAGTAACCTAAATGATGTGAAGGATGATAGCAGTCCACGCATCCAAGGACCATTTCTGAACCAGTCAAACCATCTGTAACATAACCAACAAACTTGGCAAGGATTACTACAACTGTTATTTTATTTGTTAAGATTATTTAATATGGAAAAGAAGATGGAAGGATGGAAGAAAAGTCCCTCTTCTCAAATATGTACTGTCCCAACTTAGATTATGAGTCAAACTTCTTTTGTTTGTGCTGTTACAGAGCTGGTGGCAAAGATGGGTATTCCATTTTTTCATGAAAGTTCCAGTCTTTCAGATGCTTGTAAGATTATAAAATGTTTCTTGGGGGACTGGAATGTTTATAGTTTGCTTCATTTCAAAACAGAACAAAACATTCCTAGCCAAATTTAAGCCAGAAACAGCTCAACCTTTGTATCTTTCTGATACTCTTATACAGTCATGATTATGTTTGTGTGATGGAGCAATGCTGACATTCTCATCTCAATGTTTTCCAGTTTGAAACTTTCACTTATCATAGTATATTCACTCGATCTTGCAAATCATCCTTCATCTAACATCCAGGACAATGTAACAATTATTCAAAATAACCAAGCGTTTCAATTCACATGGATATGGATTCACTTTATTTGAATTAATATTGCTATGTACTATGTGTGTGTGTGTTATTTTTCTTCTTTTGCATTTGTAACAGCAGTATTTTTAAAATGCAGTTGCAATGAAAGCATGTTGTCTCTAGATGCGTACAACCGGTTTAACAGTATTCTTGCTTTGTGGACTAGCAATTACAAACACTAATTAATTCTGATATCAAGAAGAGTCGTCTGAATATTTTCTCTCCAAACTTAGGAAAAAGTGAATAGCAAATGCTAGTAAAAAAAATATCTTGTATAATGTTACAAAGCAGTGTTCAGAGTTTAAATATTAACTACAGAATAGATAATATTATGCAGATTAAAACTATTCCATTCGGGATACTTCTGCTAGAGGTACTGAAGCTCTTGGACTTAGAGTTATCTTACAGCTGCAAATCAAAGCTAGTTGAGTTGCCTGTGTGCAAGTCTTATCGTATTCTTCTCATATGTCCACGTGCCATGTGTTACTATTATTATATATCTGAACTCTGGATTTTCAACAGGGGATCCAACATTCCGTGAAATTTAAATACAGATATGATCTTTATGTAAAAGTTCAGAGTAATGTCAGGGCACTCTGTTCTAACTATGTCCCATAAAATGTGATAGACGAAAACATCTGGGTTTTGGTGTGCATTGTTTTTCTATTGTCAGTGAAGAATCATCATTTTACATTCAAATATTCTGATTTAGCTTTTGAATGAAATTAATCTCCTATATTACAAGTTAGAGTGATCCAAGTTTTCTCTCTTGGGCAAATCCTTTTTCTGCCTCTGCTAACCTTAAAGAGCAAGAAGAACTTGTTGCCAGCAATATTTATGGGTGTCATAGGCTTCTATTTCTCAACCACATGCTTACTCTTATCCTCATACATTGAGGCTGCCTGAAATTCACACTTAGCCAAACCTCTGGACTTTCAGACCAAGTGGGTTGGGATTTGTTTTTTCTCATAATGCCAATTTAGACTAAACACAAGTAATTATAATTCCATTAACTCACCTGCTGATGATTAGAATCTCCCTCAAGACATGGCAAATCCAATAGGAAACTGTACTTCCATTCTATCGCTGTAGTGACTATGAGCTGATCCATGTATTCCTTGAACACACTGTGAAACACCGCTTTTCTCTCTTCTGGACTTTGCATTGCAGAACTACTGCAAAATCAGGGTTACCAGGAGCACTGCCTAGAAGGCACAAAAGATTGGAATAACTTGCTTTCTCTCCTTCAGAATAGTGCCATGATTCTCCCCAAGACTAGAGACCACTTGGATGACCAGCTTAATTGTTCATACACTTTATTTCATTTTAGAAGGTTTATTTTTGTCTGATTCTTGATATAAACCATAATATTTGCAAAGGAAGCCTTATTTTTCTTTGCTCCAATCCAGTGATTTCAAACTTGGCAATATGTGGATTTCTGGCATGCAGACTAGGGGATTCTGGGAATTGAAGTCCACAGGTCTTAAAGTTGCCAAGTTTGAAAAACACTGTTCTAACCCATCAAATCAGTTTTGCAAGCCCCAGTCAAAGTAAGTGAGCATTGACCTGGTTGCCTCAGCAATAGGAATGCTTGCTTCCCTTTTTCTCTCAATGTTCATTACTCCAGCAAAGCCTCCAATTCTCTTTCCAATCATGGCTAAACAAAGAGGTATTTTTTAGTAAACAGAAATAAACAAAACAGCGCATTGCATGCCAAAACAAGTAGACACAAACAAAAACAGTTTTTCCCCCATGCCATCACTCTGCTAGATACCTAATTCCCACAGCACTGCCTGATACCTAAGGATATCTAACCATGTGGTAGGGCTGTATTGCTGTTATCCTTCTCATCTTCTCATCTTTCTTGCTACCTACTTCTATTAGTATCTTATGATTTCTCACTTGATGTTTGTATCTTATGATTGTATCTTATGATTTATGATCTATGACTTTCCACTTTGTTGTTTGTATCTAGACTGGCAGTTAATGCACCAGAGACAAATTCCTTCTGTGTCCAATCACACTTGTCCAATAAAAATACTCCTATTTCTATTCTTATTCCTATTACTGCAAGGATGCACCTCATCATTCCAGCTTTGCACTAATAAAGCCAGTCAGGATAAGAAATGTGATCTGAAGGCATAATGAGGCATATTAAAGAACACATTGACCCAGCTGTGTTTCTCCCTCTTCTTGGTGATGTCTGCATCATGTCACTATGCTAAACTTTCTCCCTTCCCTGCCATTGTCTTTGGATTTTGAAGATTAAAAAAATATCATGTAGACTTGATAAAGCAGACACAGAGGAAAATTTCTTTGACAAAGGTTCTGTGTCAGGACAGTAAGAGAATAGTTTAACTGATAAATAGGTGCTTTGTGACCCTTGTAGCCATTTTTGTCAGACAATTTATGGTCTGCTCAAGATCGTATATATATACCTAGGAACCTCAAACTGGTATCTTTGGCTATTTTAGCCATCGTTCGTGAAAGTTTTCACTGTTAGTAGTATTTTTGATATCAACAGGAATACAGTAAATCCTGGAGTTTTAAATAGAATGAGCTTGAAAATTTATTAATTCAGATAACCCATATGTATTTATGGCAGCCCGTTTTATACACACACACACACACACACACACATATGGACATGTTCCATTTCACACCTATATCCAAATTTCTCCGAATTTTTAATATATTCCTTCTACATTCATTATTATTTTAAAAACTCTTTAAAAATATGAGCATTCTTGACTTTTAGTGTTCAGTTTACAGTTTCTCTTCAAACAAAAGGGAAAAAACTGTTTGTTGTTCAGAATTTAAGCCTCTCCTTTCTCTCTCCAGACACCTGCATAATAATCAGATCCAGCACTTGGGAATACATGGTTTTGAAGGACTCCATAATCTGGAAACTCTGTGAGTTGCTGGACTTTCTTTGTGCTTTTACTATTTTTATACAGGATTTTGTGTTTTCTATGCTTTTTGTTTATTTGTTTATTTTTGAATGATTGTTTGATTATGTATAATTAAATTAGTGTTGATTCTTGGAGACCACATACATTTTCTCCAGGACAAGCTGAGCCCAACCTGGTCCTTTAGATATTCCATAACGAAACCCATCACTACAATAACTGAGTCTATTAATTTTGCTGGTTGTTGTGCCTTTTATTCTTCTTTCCATCTTTCCCGGTGTTGCAGATTTCTTAGGGAAGATAATGTGTCTAAACTTTTATAATTTGTGTTTTGAGTGAAAACCCTGGATTAATTTGTTCTATGATACATATTTGTGTCTGTTTCCTAATATTCTCAGCAATCCTTTCCAACAAAGCATAAACATGTCAATACAGTTCCTATCCTGCTTCTTCAAAGTCCAATTTTCACTTCCATAGAGTCATGTGGAAAATCATTGCTTGCATGATTCTGATCCTTGTAGGAATAAACATATCACAGCATGTGAACATCCATTCCAAGGCCTTTGTGGCTCTCTATCAAATGTTAGTCTGCAGCATAATTCCTGACTGGTTCCTTTATTCATGCAAAATCTTTATATAAAACAGGAAGCCACAATCTAATGAATCAGGGCAAAACAGACTGATTGTAGGTTGGCAAATAAGTTAAACATAACTATACACTCTCTCCTTATGTTGTTCAATATAAATGTTGAATATATATCAAGGAAGGCTGAATTGAAAGAAACTGAGCATGGTTTTAAATTGCAAGCCTAACAGAAAGTTTGGGGGGGGGGATTTGTCAAGGGGGTTGGAACTCTTATGACTGTCATCTGTCTGTTAACATAATAACACTTCAAAAACAGAACAGAATAGGATACATCTGGAGTGTCAGGAGAAGCTGGCAAAAGAAAGATGGAATTTTTAAAAAGAGCCAAATCTCTGCACAGAAAAACCATCCAGATAAAAATTCCCCCATGGATCCCTATAGAATAAGTACTTGGGCACCCATCCACAATGTTGCTCCAGTCTAAGCCCACTCCCTCTTCCTCTTGCATGATGCAAGGTGCAGCTGCAATTAAGGGGTTAGAAAGAATTCCAGAAATGTTCTGCAGGCTTTGTATTAGGTACTATTGCTACCTAACAATTCTATCATCAGGAGGTTAATAAAGCTGCTTGCTTTTATTAAATCTCATATAATAAAATAATCACTCATTTTGAGTACTTCCAGAAACATCTCTCCATCTTATCTGGTTCTGAACTCCTGTGGAGCAAATTACGCTGCAATCATATCGAACTTTGAGGGCATCTCAGGAACCATGGAATCTATTTCCCCCATCAAGGATGGAAAAAGAGGTCTCCATCTGAAGGGGGAGAGATGCCCCATTTTTATATTCTCAACCTGCAGAAGAGTCTATCATCCTATCTCCCTCAATATCAGAATGTCAACTTGAGGACAGGTAACAATGGAATGGAATGTAACTTTTCTTAGGGGTATTGGGAAAGCCCATTAATCTATAGGATCTCCAGCCATCCTTGACTTCAAAAAAATATCTGGAATTAGCTCCTGATCCACTCCAGGTCTAGAGTTGCTTTAAACATTTCAAAGAGAAGGAATGCATCACAAAAAAAGCCCAAGGAGTGGAAAGGGGGGAATGTGGAAATGCCACACTTTTCATTCTTTCTTCCTGATAGACTTGTCCTGCCAGGATTTTAATCCATCAGAAGCTCTAGCATTGGAATTCTTTCTTCGGGGATTATTCTTATATTGTACTAATCCCTGCATTAAAGACACTTATTTTTAGGCATACTTGTTACATTCAACCTCAAAGTATACACTTTGGCTTTTTTTCTTTTACAAAAAAAAATGGGGTTGTGTCCTAATAAGTTACAGAAGGAAGCAGATGCTGGAAGGTAAAGCAGTAGTGCCAGATTGCAATGAGGTCTCTCTCCCACCAGGCATTGCTCTTGTGCAACTCAATGGCAAGGTATTTCCCCTATTGCAATCCTTGCCACCAAATCATCTTCTTTCATACGAGACAACAGGAAGAAAGAAGGGAACCTCCATACCTTTCCTCTTTCATGTGGTTTGGCACCTTTTCTCTGGAAGTCATTAGGGAGCCTAGCCAGTTCATCTAGGGAAAGAAGACAATACATGCAAAGAAGAAAGTACATTGCCCAAGGGTATGATGGTCACAGAGCTAAGCTTTATTCTGGGAAGCTGATTGATTTAAACATGTTTTTGAAATTACCTGCCACAATTTCTACCAAAATTGACATTAAATCACAGAGTTGAAGCTATCAGGTGAAATGTGCAAAAACAACAAAGCAGAGAAAGAGAGAAACCAAATCTATGGGTGTAGTATTGATGATCGTGTGGAATGCAGAAAATGAGAAATAGGTGTTCCAGGAACAGAAGAGCATCTGTTAGAAATGGAAGAGAGAACTGTAAAAATTCCAAGAATAGAAAATTTGAGCAAAAGAGGGGAGGGGGGGCATTAAAATTAAAACAGCAAATAAGAAACAACAGATGGGGAAACTGCCCTTCAACTGATTATAAATTGTTGCACAAATATATTGAAACAGCTGCACTTCTAAACACGCAATTTTCTATGGAAAGAAAAGAACATAGGAGGTTGCTCCCTTTTATGGAGTCAGAACATTAATCCATTAGACAAGGGTTGCTGATAAAATTGGTAAACTGCAGAAATTTACCAGCTGCTATCTGGAAACTACTGAGGTTGAATCTGGAATCTTCTACATATCAGACATTGTTCTTTCTGCTCTATCAAAAAGCTATAGTCCCCCACAATAAGATCTATTTTTTGCACACAAACATCCTAAAGTAACTGGTTTAGAAAAACTGAAAAACATTGCGTAGTTGTTGTTTTTATAATTGCCTGCTCGCACTTTGTAGCTATGGGTATGTATGTAAACTCTAATCCACTATTTTAAATTGCAGTTCGGACAGTGTGTTTTCTCCTTCTCCTTCTCAAAGTTCTCAGCGAGGCAGAGAAATAAGACAGAATGAATAGGCTACCAATTCCTAACTTAAGGAAGTTCTATTCCAATCTGTTCCAACTTGGTACCACGCCAGCTAGCTAGCGCATCCTAAGACTTTAAGTTTAATACATCCAAAGAAAGGGAAAATAGGAAAGCCTATTTTAATCAATTCTTCTAAAATCAAGCGTGTGATAACAAGTTGTAGTCCCCGTTAAGTCAGATACACATTGAAAAGCAATAATAATAATAATAATGTGGGTGCTGCCTTTCTCACTCAAAGCTAATAACATTTCAGAATGATATGACAAAGTAAAAGCCTTATGTATTCTGACAATCCCATTAAACTAATAATTTGATTTTAATTTTATTGCATGCCACAGGCAATAAAGGAAAGTTTTCTTCTCTCTTTTATTACACTGGAATCTGAGATCATCCAATTAAGTGAACAGATGAAAGTTATGACAGACCCAAAGGAAATATTTCTTCATATTGCATATAATTAAACTATGATATTATGCTGTTACCACAACATAATGTTCCATTCACTAAAATGAATGGCTTTAAAAAAGAACTGTAAAACTTTAAAAGCTCATGTCAATCAATGGGCAAGAATCATATTGGCTATATTTACCCCAGGTTCAGAAGCAAAATGTCTTCAAATGATAAATGATAAAAAACAAGAACGGAAGACTATATTACTGTCATCTTGGGTACTTACCATAAGTGTACGGTTTGGCAGCATTTGGCCTCATCAAAATTAATTAATTTTCTACCCAGGAAAGAGCAAGGGCCTTTCTTGGATAATTGGAATACTTTGAACATGTCTATATACTTGTATCTTAATTCAGCTACATTCCTATACATATTTATTTGAGAATAAGTCTCACTGAATATGGTTCAATTTATTTCTTATTTAAAATGTCTAGAGCTATGTGGTTTGCATATAACATTATGTGAATTGCTAAAAAAAATATGTTAACAGTAAGAGAAGAACTTACAGTATAAATGTAAATTGAAGCTATTGGATTGTGAGGATCAAAAATAAGTAATGAACAGATATAGTAAGTTTAACTTAGTTTAGAAACAATGGTGATTTCAAGATTTTTGTGTAGAAAAAGAGAAATACTTTAGGAGAGAAAAAAACAGAAGATAAATATTCTTGTAAGTAATTAAGAAGTAGCAATATCAGGATAAGCAAACGTGACACCAAAAAAGCCAACTGAATCCAAGCACAAATTTATATCCCCCCCCCTCTGCCCCAGTCAGTAATACAATTTAGAAAATTGTTTCTGTAATCAGCATACATATTTATTTATTTTTTTCCTTTATTTATTAAACATGTTTCTGTCCTGCTGCAATCAAACAAGACTCTCAGTGGTTTACGTAGAATAAATACTACAGTTAAAACATCCATGATGCTGTCTAAAAACTTGACAATCATAAATAAGAAAAATAACAGTAAGCAACTTAAGCAAAAGCCACAGAAATTACACAAAAGTAGACAACAGAAAATAAACAGGGGCATCAGGGTAAGGGCCTCCACAGCAGCTTACTTTTCAAGTTTTCAAAGAAGCAACAAAGAAGGACATCAGACACGCATACCCTACAAACACATACACACAAACACACAAACACATTGCAGAAGTGAATGAATTGTAGCAGTCTCTGCTAAATAGTTCTAACCAGACAGGCCAATACTGGCTAGAATAAGCAATCCTGCAAGATATCCAGGTGCCAAGCCAAACCATCACCAGATTCTCTACAGTATATATTTGCAGAATCTTTAACTTGTTATTCTGACCATTAACTATACTCTTTGCGGTTTGATCCACATAATCTTAATCTTTTTTTCCTGATTTTGAGTGCATAATTTCAAACTTTTTAAAAATGTGATGAAGGTATTAAAAGATGAGGAAGAGTAACACTAAATATTGTGACTGTTTGTCACTCTCACAATCCAAGTATAGTTACGGTTAGGGTTAGGATGTGTATATTTATTTTGAGTAAATCTTACACTGTAGGATTATTTGCACTGTAATCTGAATATTGTGTTACTTGAATTGTGGACTTTATTTGCAACTTCTTGTAATAAAAACATGCTACTAAATGTTGTCAAAATATCCTCAGGTAATTGCTACAGGTGCTTCCCCCCTTGAATCCTACCATAGCACAAATATAGTCAGGCAACACATTTCTCCTACGAGAAATATGTTTATTTATTGGTTTGTTTATCAATTTATAAAGCCACTTCAATTCTATGTGAAGTACAATAAATTTTAAAAAAATAGATTAAAATACAAAAGAAAAGAAAGCCAATAAACTAGTGATAAGAACAAAACAACATTAAACACTTTGTCAGGAAATACCATAAATACAAAAAGTTAAAATATCTAATATGAAATCCTTTTGTTAAATGGTTGTTCTTTGTCTTTATCTCATCCCTTGCCATAAATCATCCTTTAAATTTGCTCAAGTTAAGCAGTATTTTCCTCCTTATACTTTCCAAAATAGCTTAATAAAATCTGTTAGGCTTTCTCAGCCATTATTTTGGGAAAAAGTTATGCGACTGCCCTGATTTGAAGCAGTCGCATGTAATGAAAGGAGGATCAATACTGGCCATGGGGACAGGTCAAATGTGATGCCTAAGTGGGAATGAGATGGAAATTATAACAGGATGTAGAAATGACCTTGAGAGATGAGGCGAAAAGATGCTGCTAAAGAAAGATTAGATAAGAGACAGCACAACCTTTAGCTGGATAATGGACATGAAAAGAGGGCCAGAAGGGACCCTCCCTAGTTTCTCAGAATGTAGCGGAGGTGGCAAGTGAATTGTGCTTTCAGATTTTCAGATTTTTTTTTTAATAAAGGTAAAGCTTTATTAAGCAAAAGTAGAATTATCTTATCTAGTTGTGTTTCTTGTCTCGCCTACCTGGTGAAACTGACAGAAATGTCCCCTATGCCAGCACGTTTCTATAGAAGCCCATGAGATTCTCCTATAATACTCATAAATCCTAAACAATATTAACCATTGCAGGGCATAGCCTGGACTTCAGGATAAGTACTTTGGATTCACTACTTTTAAAACTTTTCCATTTCTCTTTGTGCTCATAGAACCAAAGCTCTTGCCTATGATATGTGATGAAAAGAACATTTAAAAATACTAGCTAAATGAACAAAAGGTGCTTCTGTCCCGTGCAGTATTCAAAACCAGGCTTGAGAAATGGCAGACTCTCTACTGCCTCCACCCCACTCCATCTAGGATTGCCTTTCAAATGAGACACACACCAACATACCTGAGAATAAATTACATAATAGGTTTGTCATGGGTTGGTTATGTCTTCTATTTCAATTATGGTGTTAGCACTATGTGATTTGGTGCTATTACACAAATAAGCTGTGGGGAGAGCTGGCTGTGAAGACAAAGAGAACATTTTGTTTTTGAACAATTAATCTATTTCTAAAAAGTTGCATACTTGAGGTATTTTATGCCTGGAGCCCTGGCAATCTTCATTTGTGCAGTTTGAAGACCCATTTACGTAAGCAGTCTTAAAGCAAATAATGAAATATAAAAGTGGGTGGTATGGCAGGATTCCCTACTGATTTCTTGATCAGGGGTTTTATTGCTTAAGAATTGGCTTTTGGTTGGAGCCAGAGGTATCATATATGCAAGGCTCTTGCCAGGAAGCCTCCAGCAAGATGCTTTCTGGGAGGAGCCATAGAGATGTCTTGATTCTCCTCTCCCCAATTATTTCCCTCCCCATTTTCAGCATCTTCTTGTTTGCCCCTTCTTCTTTTCGTTCTCTCCACATTTACAGCAACATGCCACGTTTTACTTTTCTTTCCTTTAACTTTCAAACGTATTTTAATCTATCAGAAGCAGAGGAGAGAAAAAGAAAAAGAACAATACCTCTGCTGATTTTGTTCAGAGAGAAAATAATTGTGACAATATGGATAATTGTGGGGGCTTTCAATTCCAGGTTATCCAGTCTTAGCAGCACTATAGGTGATGTAGTTAATGTTCTCCTGATCTCTACTTACCTTTAACTGGAACAGAAAATATATGACCATGCCTATATTCATAAATGATGTTTGTTTACAAATGGGTTCTAGTCCACCTGTGTCTTAAAGATCCTGTCTGCTTGTCTTTTAATGAGATGGATGCAATATTACTGCTGAGACAGTGTTTTAACATTAGGGGAACATTCTGGAAGTCCACATATATGAGATAAAAACAGAAATCTGCCAAAGAAAGAATGACAACAAACCCCCTCTGTAAAACAGATATAGAAGTCATTAAAAGTTGATTCAGCTCTGAAATTGCCCAGCCTCTGCCATTTCTTCAATTTTTCAAAGGATCAGCTGTTTGGATTAAGTAATCCACTGAAGTTATAACCCAAGCAATGAACAGGCTTTCCACAAGCCCTAACTTCGAGCACTGAAGTGCCAGCTGTTGAATGTGAATCCAGTTGGTTTTTTTACTAACTTGTGACCTTGGATCACCAGGAGTGGGATTCAAAAACTTCAGCAATGGGTTTGGTGCCTTGTTGCTGGGTGGGCGTGGCCATGGTGGGTGTGGCCTAGTCAGCCTCCTGCACCATGGCTGGTGGGGGGCTTTCCTGGAGGTCCGGAGACTTTCCTCGAGACTCCAGGAGAGTGAATACGGCCTTCCTAGGCCCATTTTCAGCCTTCCCAAACTTCCAGGAGGCCCATTTTTCTCCCTCCCCAAGCCTCTGCGCACGCCCTGCACTTACCTGCATCCACAACAGGCTGCATGGAGACTCCTGGGAGAGGAGGGGATATG
>JANHFL010000618.1:21422-37087 GCA_032468155.1 Oxyrhabdium leporinum
TAGCCAGGAGTGGAATTTGAGGGTTCGGCAAACCCCACAGAATCTTCGCTATGGGTCTGCCCAAACCCCCATGAACCCCCAGCAGCCCACCCTTGATATAAACAATAAAGATATATATTTGTTGCCTGATAATTGATGAAAAATGACAGAATGATTTCAGTTTAAAGTCTAAAAGAATTAACTGCTGATTAAAGTCTAAAAGAAATAACTGCTGATTCAACCATCAATATTTCTTGATAGTTAATGATTTGCATTCTTCTATCAACTCTGGCTGTTCTTTGGAAACAGATACTAAAGATGAAACTGAAATACTTTGGCTACAAATGAGAAGAGAGATCTCATTGGAAAAGACCCTATTGTTGGGAAAGATTGAAGGCAAAAGGAGAAGGGGACAGGAGTATGAGATGATTAGAGTCATTGATGCTGTGGGCATGGATTTGGGTGAACTCTGAGAGACAATGGAAGATAGGGGGGCCTGACTTGCTGTGATCCATGGAGTTGCAAAGAGTTGAACAGGACTTAGCAACTGAACAACAACAACATTATTGGAGATGACCAGGCTGAGCCTGAGGGAGGGGTCAACCATGTCATCAGTCTAAGTCCCTTTACACCCACAAGAGATCTAAATCCAACCCACCTTGAATTCCATTGAATCTTATCTACCACCAATTTGTTTTAACCATTAGTAATTCAGATTCTTGTAGAGTGTTAGCATGCAATAAATTTATATTCATTTGAACCACCTTGACCCCTGATTTCCTGAGCTTGACATATTAATAGCTGTGAACTCTTACCAGCAATAAATGAACTTAAAATTGCCTTCACTGTTCACACGAAATATTCAAGATTTCATACAATCATTCTGGGCTTTTCTGTCCCAACAAAATATATATATATATAATTAATATATCATCAAAGAGCAACAAGAAGTCAACTTGATGGCATGGTTTCATTAAGGATTTGACCAACAATGACTCTCTTGAACACTAAAAAAAAAAGATAACAAAATAATACAAAATGAAATAAGTTCTATGATTCATGCAAAACCATTCCGCATATATAATTCTGTCACTTCATCTCATATAATTTCATAGTTGTTTTCTGAATAACTATAACTCTGCTTGTTTTTTTCTTGCATTCAGAGCCTTCTTTTAGAGTCTTACATCTGTATAGTGAAGGACCCCCCAAGACAGTCCGGCTCCCTGAGGTTTACTTTCAACTTGTTAAATAAATTCAACCAAAATTGAAAACATGTGGAATTCAGAAGCTTCTTTAGCTGAGAACCAATACTCCAAGGAAGTATTACAGAACAGAGCTTAGTGTGAGGGAATGCCTGGAGAAATAGACAGAGGAGACAGCTTTGATCCTGTGAAATGATACTAACACCTTTTTGGGAGCAGTGTAGGTTTGTTGAAGATCTGAGCCAAATGTGAAGAGATAGAACAAGCCCTACTTAGTCAAAGTTGCAGTATTTGCCTTGTAGAGAAATGGTTGACATCTACAGGACATAGTCAACCATCAATGGTTGACATCTACAAGATGCCATCACAGTCTTTTGGGAGCTAAATATTACTATTCTAAGAAAACCTATACCTCTTGTTCTAATGCAACAGCCAAAATAACATATATGCCTCACAAATAGTTTGATTTTATGTCCTATTTCACAAGTAAATTCTTTTGAATTGTGGTCAGTGAGATACAGTATGCTTATCCTCCACTCGCCTTCTTTGACTAGCAGACAACATTAAGCAAAACTGGAGGATTTGGCATGATTTGTTGAACATAACAGATTAAGATAGGGATCTCTGCCTGGTTGGATTCTCTCCTAACAGTCCAGTATGATAAGTTGTGCCTGGGTTACATCACTAAATTAAAATATGACTACAGAATATTTCCACCCAATAATTCTTTGCCACTTTGAAACCAGTTCTAGACTTTTGTATTCTTATAACACCGGATATGTTCTGGAGCTATAAAACAAACCCTTTCTTTGAAACTCCATGGCTCTCTGGTTCTTGCACTTATAAACTGCAGTGTTTATAAGATCTCTGGCCCTCCAAGGCTTGAGTCATTTGCAATTCTGTTTCATAGCAGCTGCTTCATATGTTTCATTTCATTTTACTTGCTTGATAAATACGCACAATATGTTGCAAGGAAGTCATGGCATACATGATATTCATTTTATTTTTACTGTTGGTGAAATGGAGGTGTGATAATCAGTGGTTCTTTCTTCCTTGTTCTTGGCACTGCAATCTGAATAAAAGGGAAGATGGTAATGGATCATCTTTAGACTACTTTTAAGGGACTGGGGAACGGAAATGGTGGCAGTGTGAAATCTTGATTAATATTCCTGTTGAAGTAAGAATCACAATCACAAATGCTTGCTCAATCACAATGACAAAATTCTGACTTATTGTGATGTGCAAATTTGCCATCCCTACTATCCCTATCATCCCTACCATAGTTTACAAAGTCTTACACAATTGAGTTTGATTCCCTGTAATATTTCCTTCCATAAAGCTGATGTTCCATTCTCAGTTTTGTTGTTTGTTGTTTACTTTAGGTATACAGTATTGTACTCTCTCTTATTTGCAATATTTGGAAGTTGGCCATTTTATCACTTCTCAAAAAGCATACTGTACCCTTAATATTTCCAGCAAGATTCAGGAAAGCTGTCAAAATATTTAGTAGCCTTAGCGGGAAAATAGCCAACAGAAGAAAAATAATGTTGTGTGAAAAAGACTGGAAGTACTAGGGAACCCGTTTTTTGTGTGTCTGGGACAGTCACAGGGCGACAATGACAGCTTAAATTCATGGAAGGAACTTAGAACAGGATAAAAAGCCCAGACTGGCTCCAGACCTAGTGTCTGAGCTCATGGCATCTGTAAGTTTATTAGCTGCAAATGTGTGGTGTTCTATGGAAGAAGTGATGATTCCATTCCATGCAGTTTCATCTTGGCTTCCTATGCAGAACGACTAGCTTCTAATAGGCCAAATACTAAGCTGAAGTTTTCAACATCTCTTGCTCCCTTTCTGATTTCTTATTTTATTTTCCTTTTTTCTGCCCCCTCACAAGTTATTATTAGACTCTAGCTGTGTGTTGTTGGTTCAAGGTAATAACTCTAGCAGCCTAAACCAGCAATCATCATTTTGCTACTGCCAATTTACTTTTACTCTTAAATAAACACAGATTCATGTTCTAAATATGAGTCCATGGAGGTTTTCCAGAGCAATAACAACTTCAGTTGGCATATTACTTTTCCAGGAGAAAGGGAGAAATGTTAAAAGATTCCAACTTTAAAAGATATACTAGGTGCGAAACCTAACTGGACAGCTGTAAATTTGCATAGTAGTTTATGATCATTCCTCTCACACCCATTCCTCATTATTTTTGGCAGTATCACTGAGCTCCAGAAGGCTGTTAGTATGGATGGTAATAATCTCTTTTCATATTTTTTTTATTTCTAGTTTGTGTTGTCTGGATAAGGGGAAAATAAAATTTTATTTTGGTGGCTTGGGGCAGAATTCCAAATTCTTCTGTTTTCTCTTCTTGTGTTATTTTATTCAATTTTTTTGCTAATAAAAGAGACCTGTGTATTCCAGACAAGAAACAGGGAGACTGTGACTTAATGAAGAGAATATTTGTAGCTTAGGGTTGAAATGTGGGGTTTTGGGTGTTCTCTGAGCTTGGTTGTATTTTTGCAGATGTTTCATTATCCAAACTAGGTAACATCATCGGTTACCTAGTGTGGGTAATGAAACTTCTGCAAGAAAACAACCAAGCTCAGAAAGCATCAAGGACCCCTCAAACTGTGAATTCTAGTCCTGCATTAGGCAAGAAAGCCAGCTGGGTGACTTTGATCTATTCGGTCCAAGTCTCAGTCTTGGGAGATGTTGCTGTAGGGAAAGTAGTAGGAGAAAATAGTATCAGGTAAGATGGCCACCTTAAGTTATTTATTTAAAAAATATTTTTTAAAAGGTGTCAGGTGACAATTATTGAACAAAACTCAGAATTTAATAATTTGATATCCTATTTGGATTTTAATTTCCATAATTCCTAGATAACTAACTTAAATAATACTCCAGATATTGCCTAGTTGATACTTATAACAATCAATCAGTCACTTTCCAAACTGAAGTCAGCCCTGGGAAGCAACCAAATTGTATTTTCCTAGGAACAACATACTGTGGGTCTGAAGAAACAGTATCTGTGAAGTAGAAATGATAGTCTGAAATGTAGAGCTGCTAGCATTTTAAAAAATGCAGAGCTGCTAATAATGAGTCTATACTGATATAAATGAAATGTTGAAATGATATGCGGCTAAGTTCCCAACTCTATCTAGAAATCCCCCATAGTGGATTTCTTAATTGCTTATTTATGTATCAGCTTTGGATGTTCATGGGTCAGCAAAAGGCTAATCAGTTCAGGGATTATTGGAATGTCTCTTAATAATTTGTTGTAGAAAGTGAGAATTTTTTTTATTCCCAATTGTTCAATAATATCAACAGCAAGCATAGCTTTTTTTTCTATCCTTACTTCCACTATTAAACTATTGAAACTAAGAAAATGTCATCAGAAATGCAGGACTTGATTTTTGTGAACAAAAAAAATATAAATTTAACTGAGTCCTTGGCTGTGTTTCAGCTTAGACGTGCTCTCTTCTTTTGCTTGAATTATTTGTGTCTTACCTTGATTTTTAATTTGCTGCCATTGAATGGACCTAGGTGTTGTAGTAAAAAAGCAAATGAGATCTCACAATTTGAAAAGTCTACTTGCACAGCCTGAAGGAATTAACAAACCTAGAACAGTGTCTCTTTCAGAAAGATTATGAAATATGGGGAATAACTTGCCAAAGTTAACATCCTGCATGTTGCATGATATCACATTGCTGCCATAGGTAATATATTTCAGTTTAAACATTTATTTAATAGCCTAAGGTATCTTTATTTCAGCCCATAAATAATTCAATATTGTTGCTGTTGTTATTGCACACAATGCCCTTGTGAAGTCATCAGTTTCACAGTAGTACTGCAGAGAAATGTCCCTGGCACAGTTTTCAGTGGCAAGGTTTACTGTGAGTAGCCTCCCATAAAATTATCTTCTCCAGATGTTTCTTGAGTATTCTCAGATTGGTAATCCAATACATCTGGAAGGCAAAAATTTGGGGATGGCTGACATAGAGACAATGTCTAAAGACCTGAGGTTAGTGAAAGTATTGTAAAACTGAGGAAATTGTTTCATTCAGATTTGGGCTATAATAGTTCTTTTTTTCTTAAAATTATCCTGGCAAAAGTAAAAAAAAATGCAAAAATTCTTAAATGTAGCCAACTACTACAACAAGAAATAATATCATCAGCCCTAGAAAGTGAATATGGGAGAAATGCAGGCTTTGGTTCCTCGTTAGTGAAAGAAACACTATCTATGGTAGTTGTTTTTCAAATTCTGTTTTTCATATAGTGAAATATGTTCTGTACTTACGGTAATCCTTAGCAAGTACTCAAATTAAAGGATTTTTTTCTGTCTAAATGTATTTTCTTTCCTGGTCTCTGTTGTACCAATGCCATTTTTCTTTCATATTTTTTTTTAATGGGATATGTTGATCTTCTCTGTGTTAATATTCCTCCAGCACTAACATTTATTTCCATTCTGCAGTTGTATCCATTCAACTTCTCTAAATACATGTGCTTAAACTACAAAGTCTTCATAAATAGCATTCTTATTTTGCACTTGCTAAAATTAATATTTGTAAGAGTAAGCTGTGAGAAAGTTACTCCTTTCTACAAACAGATTGTGTCTGATATAATTTATTTTTTTCAAGAAATACATTTGCAGACTAAATTCAGTGATGGCTCTTCTTTCTACAGAGATATGTTTAAAATGCCATGTATACTATCTCAGTCAAGCAGAGGCTTTATTCATATTTGCTCTCAACATTGCAAAGAATGCCAGTATTCATGGAAGAACTATTCCTGTAGGTACATGTAGTCGGCTAGAAAGGCAAGCCAAAATTACAATCATCATTTTTTTAAAAAAAAATGGTGTTGGATTAAAACACTTTAATAGGAAGTATAAAAACACACAAAAAGGGGCATTGTTGCTAATTATATTCATTGTCAAGTAATGTGTTGTTTTGTCTACCATTTCTACAATAGATCATAGTGAGGGCTGCCAGTTTCCTTGGATTCACAGAAGACTCTGCTTCGCATTACTCTCATTATAGAGCTAGATATATGGATATTTGTTATATACATCGACACTCAGTGCTATTAAATGTGAGGTTTATTTACAATAGTTTGCCTTGCCAGTATTGATGGGGGTATGATTTTCTACTTAAGGGGTAACTATTAAAGAAAAAATCCATATCTCCAGCAACAATGGCAAGCTGCTATATATAAACAGAGAACAAACTGGTTATGAATCAACTTATTTATTTCACATCTATCTGTCTGTCTGTCTATCACTGATCTTTTAACATGGCATAAGGTATATTGTCTGTAACAAAACATTTTTTTCATGCTTTGATTCCTTACAAGTAATTATAAAACTTTATCTGAAATGGCGCTAATCTGACAATGTCAGCAACTTTTGGGATTTGCTAACTTTGTACCAAGTTTTTATTCTAATGTTAAAGAAAATAACTTATATCATAGGAAAGAAATACTTGGAATTGAAATGGTAGGTGTCAAGGAAGTTGTAATTACTTGATTTTTATGGATACATTCATTTCCATCCATCCATCCAAGCCCAAAGATAAAAATATTATTATGGCCGATAAGCTTTTATACTACTAGAAATAATATTTTCATTAAGCCACTATTTTAACAATAGAATCCCGGGGAACCCTCTCTACAAAATCTGGATCAATTTAAATCCACAAATGAAGGTATGGATAACACATTTTGACCACAGAAAAAAAGTGTTAATATTGAGGACCTTATCACGCAAAGATCACATATAATCTCGCTTTCTCCTTAAGTTTCATGAGGCTCATTCATGCAATAATATATGATACTCCAGCATCACCGTCCTTAGAACATCATTTAGGCAATTTTACAAGCTCGTGAGTAACAATTAAAGGTAGGAATCTATGAAAAAATATTTATCAGAGTTTGGGTATTCTGCCCTTTTTCTAAGATCCAAAAACTAGTTCATACATGACATGCCCAATGGGGGAGCAACATATTTTTAGACTTTTATCTCTTTTGGAAAATATGTCAAATACCTGTCTGTCAACCAGGTAAGTAAATGATGGGTTATTAGAATGGCAGGTGCATTCTTTACATGTATTTAAAGTTGTCATACATCACTTGTCCTGGCAGAAAGTACTGAGGTTGCTGTATTAGCGTCAAGGGTGCTCTTGCTGGTATCGGAGTGAGCTGCAAAGAAAGTGTAACATTTAAACATACACTAAAGCAGCCTTTATTGGCCTGGGATCCTCCAAATGTGTTGAACTACCGTAATGTTCCGAGAATCTTCAGCCAGGTGTGTTTTCAACAAACTTGGAGACTGTCGGACTGAAAGAAAATATTTTCCTATATTCCCATTATTTTAGGATAATAATGGGAATAGAGCAGGACACTAAAATATTAGGTTAAACTAAAATGGCAATCTGGACATATCTGAGAGAAGACACCAGGAACAATTGTTATAGAGCCAAAAAAATCCCACAATTTCCCTATGAGACTCTAAGCAACCTGGGCCCAGACCAAATGATTCTTATAACATTTCTTTGAAATATCATGTTTTTTAAGTCATGTGGCAGAATGATTCTGGAAAACTCATCTCCTAGTAACTGTTCCTAACCCCTTGCAATATGTTATACTCTGGTGAGCTTTTCCAAGATTCTTAATGTTGATTTTGACTTTTTTTCCTTCCAGGGACCTAAATTATAATGAGCTGATGGAATTCCCAATGGCGATTAAGTCACTCAATAGACTTCAAGAGCTGTAAGACTTTTATTTTCTTTTTTGTAAGAATAATGTTCAAACAGATCATTTGGGCTCAACTCTAATGTGGGCAAACTACCATCCCAAACCCTAATGGGCATTCTTTCACCATTTCTCCATAATTCTTCTTGATCATATCCAGCATGGCAGTAAATGTTTCACAGACATCATTAGTATATTGTAAAACTTCCATACTGTTAATTACCAGCAGGGAATCTGCTGTGAGCTTTATCAACAATGGCTTAGACCCCAGTGATGACATATGTACACACTTATAGGTCTGGATAGAGCCATTAAAAGCACACAGAACTGACAGGGATATACTTTTCTTTTTTCTTTCTCCTTAGCTAATTTTTGCTGCTTCTGCTGTTTCTCTGTTCCCAGAAAAGGTTTTGGGCTTCTAATTATTACTTTCAGTAGAATTCTCTTTTCCACCTCACTGAAGTCCATTCATTCCTTTATGAGATGGACAATTTGTGACATCTCAAGCAAGGTTCATGCATTATGAGTAGAGTTCCCAGGCATTAAGGTATATCCACATGCTCCTAATTGTGTGGATTATGCTTCCAGTTTCTGCATTCCACTCAACTGGAATACTTTAGTTGCCTTGGTGACATGAAATTATGCTGCTCCTAGGATACAGATATAGACTCTCAAGTTTACATTGTTGACTTCTTTGAGCAAAGAGGATGTCTCTTGTACTTGATAATCCATACTCTAATGATATAACTTCTGATTGCCATATGATACTAGACAATTGCTCTAATTCAGATTTACTAAAAAGTTAACTTTGATATTTGCTTTACAATTTTCATTCCATATTTCAATCCCATAAACTATACACAAAAACACACTTATATCGTGGAATAGCTGGAGGATTCAAACACATTTTTGTTTTCTTGCAGGATACGTGAATTGCTTATTTGACAAATGAAATAAAATTATTAATACGTTTGCATGTTCATGCAGCTGGGAAGCATGATTTATATCAGCTTCCAGCCATGTGGATTCAGCAATAGAGAAATCTGTCCATTTGTCCCATTCAATCATTATTCATACAGCTATGCAGTACATTTTAGTTTTCCTGCTGTGTTTCTTTAACCATCCTAGCATTTTTGTTTATTTGTTTAAAGGGGCTTCCATAACAACAACATCCAGGCTATTCCAGAGAAAGCATTTGCTGGAAATCCTGTACTTCAAATTATGTAAGAAATAGCACCATAAATTTCAAGGCCATTTCTTGATCTCCAGTGTTCCAATTATATTTACAAGTAATATCATAAGCATTCGTACTAATTCTAATGATGCCAGAATGGCAAAATAGTATTGTGATATAAATAACCTAATGTCTGTTCATTCATATTGAGACAGTGTGCATAAAGGTGGCATTTGTGTCATGACATTGCAGTACCTTCATCATTTGCTTTTCTCTCCTATGGGCATCTCTGTGCGTGAGAGCCCCTGAGAGAGGATGGAAGGAAGAAAATGATAAAATCTGTGTGACAATACCCTCATGCAATTACTGCCAGTTATGAGATTTGAATTAGATATCAAGATGCAACTATTTATCTGCATAATGCTGTCATCAAATTCATATTGTCATTTTGATATCATTGTGCTTTGCTACGGATGCTTTTATATGTGTGAATATGTTATGTCACTGATTTCTAAGGCAGAAAGATACTGCCAATGTCCCCAAAATGATTTCTGACCCAAAATTCCTGTTTTGCCTACTCAAAGTTCTATCATACTCAAGAAGCAGGCTAACTGCTTCCATTTGATATCAGATGCTAATTCAGCACACATTGCCTTCTGATGTTGTTCTATTGCATCTCCCAGCATTCCTTACCTCAGTAATGCAGATTCAGACAGCTGTGAGTTTTGGTTGAACATCATCTGGAGAACCATAGTTTTCCCATCCCTGTTTCAAAAAACATAATCTTTCAGGAAAGTGAAAAACTGAAAAAGCATGTTTGCACATCATCTTTAGCAATGCCACCTCACATAAATCTTTGTATCTTCCTATATCTGGAAAAGTACCATTATTCTGCATTGCTTTACCTAAAAACAGCTGCTGAACGAATTATATATCCATTTCCCTGTTTCATTTTTCTACTGGGATAACAGAGGATTATGTGAGTTTAGAAACTGGGGGGGGGGGAATCTAAGGAAAACTTTCGAAATCATCTGTGTTGTTTTCTTAATTTCTTTCAAATAAATGAGTACATTATAGTTTTGGAAATTTTGCCATGATGCCAAGGAGATGTTAACATGCTACGTGGTAAATATCTTTTCATGTAACACCAATCATTCATTGAGCAGTCTTCCCACTGACTATCCTAGTTTGGGCTATCCTGAGCCCTTGAAGAAGTAAAGGATGGTGTGAAGTATGCTTTTCCCCCTCTCCTGCAGGACTTTAACCCAGGCTGGAATTCATTTGCTTCCTGGAGGAATGTGTCAGCAGTTGGCCAGCCTACGAGTTCTGTGAGTTATAAGTGCATTTTGCTTTCTTCAGGCTTTGGGGAATTGCCTTTATTACCAATACGCCATTCACAGATATAAGGTTCTTTTGTACAGTTGTGATAAGTGTTTCATTTGCCTCCTTTGTTCAGGAACTGATAATAAGGGATTTGTATGATTGTATCTGTGTCTTTTTCAGATTGCTTGCGTAAATTGAGACCCCTGATTGCAAAAAAAAGCAAGGATGGGGTGTAGAGGGAAAAAAATCATATCATTTAAAATGCTTTAGTGCATGTTGATGGAAATCCTGCTGAAATTGAGACATGGGGGCTGTAGAATAAGAATCTAGCACTTGAACATTCCCAGCACACAAATAAAGGTGTTTAAAGTGATGTAATGGCATCACATTTATTAATATTTGGGATGTGTCCCTGCTGAACATTTTTTATTTATTCTATTGTTTTTAAGCTGTTATTTTGAACATTGCTCAAAAATACCTTGCATCAATGGAAGTACACGAAAGCATATATTGTTACCCTAACATGTGGGGACAACATGTGTTTGTCATCTTCTAAAGCAGTGATGGAGAACTTGCAGCAGCTTTCCACTTGTTGCTTAATATTTGGGCTATTATTGAAGGGCTTCAAAGCCCTCTGCTGCCTTGGAGAAACACTAGATAAGAGTTGTTTATAGCAGTGGGTTTTTAAAAAAAATTAAATTGGGCATAATAGACAAGTTAATAAGAAATGGATCGGAGTAATCAAAGAATAATATCAGAAACCGGATAATGCAATGAATAAAAGGAACAGTGCCAAGCATCAGTTGGGTACAAGAAGATTTACCTGTCTGTGGGGTTTCCTGCTTCCCCAGCTGCATAGCCTGAGGTCATGCACTCCCTTCCTGTGTACCATATGCATGCCAAGAGGGCCTTTAAGAAGACTGACTTTGTTCTAACCTTTGTTATTTTCCACATAGTGAGCTTGCGCACAATCACATTGAGAAACTGCCCAGTTTTCACCAGTGCCAGAAGCTGGAAGAAATGTAAGTGTAAGCTTTACTGTGAAATTCCCAGATCCAAGTAACTTACTGAGCATCTGGTGGGTATGTGTGAACAACTGAGAGGTTAAACCTGGTATACAGTGACCTAGTCAGGACTCCCCTGGTTTTATATCTCAGAGATTGGGGGTGGGGGACGTTCTTCCTCTCTTCCTCTCTCTCTATCATTCTCCGCCCTCCCACCTTCCTCTCTTATAGTGCCCAGTAGATCACATAAAAGCTTGAATTAATCTTTGTATTGTTCTGGTGCTGAAAATAATAGGAACCTCCAAAATATTTTATAACTGAGTTTGAGTTACAAAGGTTACAGTGAAAGCAAGACATGAAAGCACAGAGTCCCCAGTGTTTTCTGCCTGTTCCCTTTAGATATGGTATTCTTGTGGCTGAGAATATCATCTGGTGTCATGGAGCTCTCCGAGCTCGATAGCAGGAGCAGATGTTGAAGAGGCCTGGGAATTCTTGGTAAAAAGAAACGTTGTTACTTGCACGCTTTTGATTTGAATGGTGTGCTGCCCCAAGCCTGAGGCTCTTCAAGGGGAAAAGGGTGGAAGAGGATTGGGTGGGTATGTTCCCTGACCCACTTTCCCCTTGAAATTTGAATCCCATGCAATCCTTAATAGATGTAACCTTCTTCACAGAAGTGCTTTCTTCTTTTGCCAGTGAAGCAAGTTTTTCTCTCTCATTGCAGCCTTTCTGTCTTTGCAGTGGCCTTCAGCACAACTGTATCCACGAAATTGGAGCAGACACCTTTGGGCAGCTCACAGCCCTCCGCTCCCTGTAAGTACAGCCAGCAGGAAGCTCTCAGGGCCTTCTGTGATAGAAGAAAAGAGTCAGGAGATTGTGAACTGAGTAAGGCTTTGTGCTCTTGACAAGATTACAGGCTCAATTATATAAAGAATTCTTCAAATAAGTTGGCCTGCTTGTCCAGGGTCACCCAACATATGATCCCAATGCAGTTAAGCATAGACCCTGGCCTACAAAAGCACTCTACAAAATGAATTTAAAGCATGAACACAAAATAACAGTGTCTCTTCAACCTGGTACTCTCCAGAAATGTTGGATTATAATATATGTCTCTCTGACTCTGCAATCACTAACCAGCATGGCTAATGATTGTGGTAGGTAGGCATTTGGGGAGTGAAAATTCTATTTATCTGGAAGACGTCATATTGGGGAAAGCTGCCTTTGTTGTGTCATCTCTCTCACACACACTGAAAAAAAATTATATGTTACCTTCTTCAAAATCACAGACAGGAGGAGAAACTGATGCACATTCCAAAATATTTCCAATTTTTTTTATCTACAAAACATTTAATGAACAAGATTCACCATTAATTTGCCTTGCTAGCCTGTCCACTATTTTAACTGCTCTGCAAAAAGTATGCCAATTCTTTTAACCTCAAAGCCTGGAGTGTTGATTTCTGTCCCTTTCCCCATACCAGTTTCCTGACTAAAGATTTTGGAATATGGGTTAGAAGATATTTTAACAGCACCACGTGACTTTTTCCAAATGGAATAATAGCAGAAGCAAAAGTGCCAACAGCAGACAACTTGTGTAAGCCACTGTATGGAGAATTACTTCCATGTTCATTGCTTCTTATGCTGCTGTATTGTTCTATTTGGGCTGAAAATATTTGGATGCCCACTAGATGACAGTAAATAATATATCAGTCACCAACATTTTGAAGACTATTTGTGATAGCCCTGAGTTAAGTACTATCCATGAACTAGGAAAGGCAATGGCACATGGAAAGCAATAACTATACAGATGGCATCAAATAATTTTTTGACAGTTTGACAGTTCCTGGGTTTTCTTTCATTCATCAAATCTGGGGCACTTCCAGGTACAATGAGAGATGGGGATGGAAAAGAAAATCTCTTCCATCTCCTCACTGAGAGATCTATCATTAATTAACATTATCATTATTAATTAATTATCATTAATTAATTATCCATTAATTTGGTTTGACCTGGAAATCATTTTGCATGCAAAGGGCATAATTGGAAATAAGAAGTCTTTGGAATTTCTGAAAGCAGCTTTGTTATAGAAAGGGGTTTTTTCCCCCCAGAAATTATTTGGCCACCTCAAACAGCTTGTTATGTTACCAGATGCTTTGTATTTGTAAATTTCTTTTTTAAAAAACATTCCCTACTACATTTAAATTTTGGCAATTTTGCCACTGGTTATACCACCACAAGCTGACAGGTATTGTCATCTAAGGTTTAGATGGTACTGTGTGCCTTCCTCTAATCAATGTCCTTCACAGCAGACTGCAAGTATTACATATACCAACTGTATAAACTGTATAACACAAGTGTTTATGTTGTAGACAAAGTCAGGTAAGAAAATGTGACTGCTAAAAATGGGTTTCCAATACAGTTACAATAAAGACATGTGTGGTTAATAAAAACAGATGTTCTGCAAAAGAGAAGTTATCCATAAGTCTTCATGTAAGCGTGAATTTCTCTGAGCACAATTCCGGAATTCTCAGAAATTTTCTTTGACTTTCAAGAAGTTGGAATTCCGACTTCCAGCCGATATCGCAACATGACCAGACATAGGGAAATGGAGCTCTCCGTTCCTGTGCTGGCTTCTCCATGTTTGTGGGTTCTGAAAGGAGCCAAAGCCGCCTTATAGGAGTGGCGAAGCTAAGGAGGGGTGCTCTAAGAGGTTGCAGGAGAGATCGCAAGTCTCCTGCTGAACCCCGGGGCTGTTTTCTCTCTATGCCACAACAAGGAGAAGAGGTAATCTAAGATGGCCACCACGAAGCTGGGACAGCTGATGACCATCTAAGCACAGTGCAGGAGTGGACTTTGGTGAACAGTGTGTGAACTGAGTGAGAAGAATTCTTTTTATTCAAATTTTAACCCCAAAAGAATATCCAGGAAAAGAGAGGCTCACAACTATTTTTAAAAGTAGCAGTGGCCTAGCACTTTGAGGAAATTTTAAAATTGAAGGAAAAAGAATTAAAGGGAAAAAGGCAGAAAAATTGCTAGAATACAGATAATTGGACTTTCAAATTGGACAAGCACTGCTTTGGATAGGCATTTTGAAATTCTGGAACTATCTACTTAAAAATTAATGTTATTTTTACATTGTGGGAAAATGGAAAAAACGGTTAATGTTGAAATGTAATCTAAGAGTGCCACCTGCTGACAAAAGTAAGAATAACATACTCCCAAAATCCTGGAAATATTTGATTATTGGGGATTTAAATGTGATAACAAGAAAGACATTATCATTAAAATGACCCCTAAAGATTTCAATACAAGACTGAATTAATACAGGGACCTAGGAAGGTTCTGAAAAACTTATGGGACTATTCAGAGGAACAGGTTGATCAATTTTGGGATACAAAGAACTAAGAATACTGAATTTTTTGAGAAGTGATTATAGGTTTGGAATATATGGTCTTTTGATTATTGGACAAAAGAGGGATACAAAAAAATTTAATGAGATGCTTCATCAAGGAGAAAGGAGTGGAATTTGGGAAGAGACGGCATCAGCAATTCAAAGTACAAGGGAGACACTAATAAGACATTTTAAGGAAACTACGAACCAAATAGAGAGCATAGATGGAATGCTGAAAAATATAACACAAAGGACAATGAGTGATCAAGATGCCCAGGAAGAGGAGGAGCCAACTGAAAGGGTAGATGAAAAAAATGGAACAGACAAAACAAATGAAGCAAGATGATAAGGAGGAGATAATAACAAAAATAATAAGGATTGATGACATAAGCCAAGGGGACAGTACTCCAAGGAAATCAAAAAAGGAACTGGAGAACCAGGAAGATTCTTATGGGAGAGATATAGGGGCAAGAGTAGATATTTCGAAAACTAGACAACGGAGTAAGAGTAGATATTTCGAAAACTAGACAATGGAGAAGGGCAGAGAAGGGAGAAATGTTTAAAATGAGTAGCCAAGATGTGGAAGCCGACAGAAATAAAGATCCAAGAGAGGAATATGGGAGGCAAGCTAAGAAATGAACAATTAAAGCTTTAAAGCGGATAAGAGATGGTAGTTAGAAAGGGAATATATTTAAATACAGTAGTGGCATAATCAAAGTTAGAATAGGGATGGAAACTAGAGAGAGGGGGATTAATAAAATACACATTTTTATATAATAAGGATAAGTAATAATAAGAGGCAAAATTAGAACTTGAACGACTGTTATTACCAAGTATACTTAAATAATAT
>JANHFL010000618.1:37187-61253 GCA_032468155.1 Oxyrhabdium leporinum
TAATGGAAGATTTTAATTTAACATAAATGTTTGTATTATTATTAGAATTATATAAACTTGCTAAATGTAATAAATATGATTAATAATATTCTATTCGTATTAAAAGGTATGACACCTAGAATAAGGTGATTGGCATAAAAATGACATTAAAATATTGAATAACTAAATGAAAGATTATAATTTAATAAAAATATGTATATTATTACTGGAATTATATAAGTTTGTTAAATGAAACAAATATGATTAATACCATTTCATTTGTATCCAAATTTATGACACTCAGGTGCCACACTGTTCACGCATTGTGTAAAAAATAAGAAATAAAAAACGGGGGGGGGAGAAGAAGTTGGAATTCCAATAATTAAATTGAACATAAGGCTTTTGATTATAATGGGTTAATATACAAAGCAACAGGACCAGCACCTATAGTCTTACATTTGATCCCTCTAATGCGTTCTAAATATGTTGGATTATAATTCTGATAATTCCAAGACAACCAAATTGATTATATATGAATCAATTATTGTGAATAAAATTGCTACCTAGAGAGCAGCAAAAAACTAATATAAAGCATATTTTCCATGTATTTTCCATGTATTTTGCGTTGCAGAGACCTGAGTTGGAATTTCATTCAGTTTATCCACTCTGAAGCTTTTCTGACGCTTCACTCCCTCATCAAGCTGTAAGTTATATTGCATAGGACAGATATATGTTCTTCATGGATTTAAGCCTGCGGGTGATTGGGAAATGTCCCACAAGAAGGCCATGGCAAACCATTTTGATTTTATTGCTAAGTAAATTGTATAGACATATCAACTAGTGTAGTGACCTGGTGATTAGCTTGGCTTAAGGGTGTCTTTCCCTTTTTTCATTCCTCAAACACAAATGGATGATTTATGGGAAAGATGTAAAATGCATGAACAGAAGGAGAAAAAAGAAAAATCTGTTTGATTTCTTTAAAGATAATGGCTGAAGGTAGAGGATCAGGTACACAAACTGAGTTCCCTAGCTTCAAGGAATCATGACAAATTTAGGTAGCCTGCATAAAATAGCAAACTATTAAGCTTCATCATCTAAGCTGGAAATATTTGGATATAATATTGATATCTTATTGATTGCAATAAGATATCCAAGACTGGTTACACTGCAACCATAAGTATAAGTATCAGAGTCTGTAATAGGGAAAAAGCAAGACAGAGCTGCCAAAATGATGGACTATGCATAACAATGCATTTTCCTATATTTGACATAATCACAAATATAGGAATATATGCTTTTTTACAGAAAATGTCTATGTTCTTTCCTGGGAGTTCATTGTTCTGTCTTGTTTTGTTTTATGACTATTTGTAATTTAGCTATCTTAGTTACTGCGTTTTGTAGAAAACTGAAATATAAAGATACTAATGTAAGTAAAAGGTATTATGGTGCCACTAGTTCTATAAAAGCTGTGGTTATAAGGTGAGTGGCCATCAGAGACTAATAAAATGGTCTGCACAGTATAACGGATCATTATACTGATGTTTACCCATGTTCTGCAATGTTAATGTGCTACAACCATGTATGAGACTAAAAGGAACACATTAAATCTGTTTATAGAGCCAAGCATTCATATTGCATTTCTAAGATATCAAAACTATATCATCTTCCCTTACAGGTTGGCACTCATAACTGCTTCTTTCCAGGGCCAAACCACCAATCAGACTTTTCCTGCCTGTCTCCATCTAGTACAAGCACAGCATAGTTCCAACTCATCACTGCTATTAATTTATTACCTGGTATAGCCCTGGTTCTAAAAGACATACAAAAGCATAAGTATCAGTTTGCTCTTAATCCTGGTAGAGACACATGCTTTTGACTTTATTTCTTGGTTTATTCACAGCAGTAGCCCAACAACTCATCCCAAAGATACTTATTAGCTTTAAAATAATCAAGAACTGAATGCAAAACTTAACTGAAGCAGCAACTGCATCAATGCTAAATTAAATGTGTTCTGAGATGCTGCTGCACTGAGCCCCCCCCCCCCCCACACACCTCTTTCTGTCTATTCCAATGGGTCCTGTGCTTTTGTTTGTTACAGGGATTTGACTGACAATCAACTGGTGATGTTTCCATTGGCTGGCTTGGATGGACTGACTCATCTGAAGCTCAAAGGCAATCCTGCACTGTCTGAAGCATTCACTAAAGAAAATTTCCCCAAGATACGGTGGGCTTCATTTCTAATTTCTGGCTTCCCAAAGCCAAAACTTAATTTACTTCTATCTGTTTTTTGCTGTCTAAGTCTTTACTAGCATTTCCATATAATTCTGTTCAGCTAAAGGTTTGAGCAGTTGTAACTTCCTGCTTGCACTCTGTGTTCATCATTGACTTGAGAAATTGATGAGCCATTGAATGGCTTGTCATGGACATCATCCAAACTCACATACACAAAGCAATCAGCATGGTAACCTATCAGTCTGATACAAAGAAAGCACCCATTTGGTTATAATACAGGCAGCTAACACAAGGATTAGTTCTGGTTCTATAAAGAGATTGAATGATCTCTGTATTATCAGGGATACAAAGTAATAAACTATGCAAATATTTGCATTATAAACTATGCAAATGTTCCTGTAATCACAGAGACTACTAAGAGGGCAAGAACATATGATACAAGCATATACTTATTTGTGCCCATATAATTGTTTTATATTTCCCGAACAATCTTGGGAAATACAGTTCTATGAAAATGGCGCTAGAAATTATCTGTCATGAATCCTTAACCATATCTACAAAATTAGTTTTCAGAGAGAGGGAGTGGTGGTTAAATTAATCAAGATTTACATATTTATACATACATGCATACATTTATGCATATATATCCAGAATCAAAAGAAGCAGTTTGGACATCAGAACAATTTCTTACCTTTACCAATTTAAATTTCTGGCCCTGAAAAGTGTAACTTTTGAATCATCTGTTTACAATATAACACAATGCAAACTCATAACAAAGCAAAACCAAAAAATAAGCATGACAATGTAAGATAAAAAGACTATGAAATACTGATGGTGAATAATTACATTTGAGTGGCTATCCAGAAATGTTCATTCTTCACTAACTTCCAAAAGGCTGTCACTTTTTATACTCTTGGCAAAGGTATCCTAAACAATTTTATTTCTGCATTTCCTGCTTCTTGCTCATTGCCCTTTTTCTGTGAACTAGTTGGATTGACATGAGTAGCATAATCTTAGTCTTCAATATTACTATACTACGTGATATACTGAGAATGCAATAAACATGACTATTGTGCTGGGTGTCCATTACATGCAAAGTAATAGACATTGATCTCTTGCTATGTTTAGAATGATGGTCCTCTTTACCTTTAGTAGTTGTGTGAAAGGAGGGTTGTTGATTGTTTACAAGTCTGCTTGAAAAATGTCCATGCAAAATGCTCTTCTACTGTGAAAGTGTTAAAGGGTCAAGATCTTTGATCTGGGAATTCTCCAGCTTAACTTTATCCCTTCCCATGTTCAATTTGCAAACAAAACAAAACAAAAAAGGCACCTTAGTTCCAACATCTGTTTCTATGCCCATACGGATGCAGAATGGCAGTATACCACAACCGATAATCCTATGTTCCTCTTCATAGGGTCTTGGAGGTTCCCTATGCCTACCAGTGCTGTGCCTACGGAGCCTGTGGCAACTTCTTCAAAATCTCCAGTCAGTGGGACTCGGAGGACATGAGTCCCGAGGAAGAGGATGGCTACAAGAGGACCCTGGGACTTGATCATTGTAAGATCAAGTTTTGTTTTAGGCTGCCTTTTAAGTTTGCAAAATCTGAGCTACAGCTTACAATAACAAATGCTGGAATACTAATAGAAAGGAAAGTCTACCCAGGCACTTTTTACATGTAGTCCTCGACTTATGACTGGTCACTTAGTGACCATTTGAAGATATAATGCCCCCCCCAAGCTACTTATGATCAACTTTTGAAGCTATGACAGCTGCATATGCACACCCTGAGGTCACGTGATCACATTTTGGCAACCAGTTCACCTTTACGGCTGTTTGCAGCATCCCTCAGTTATGTGATTGTAATTTTTTATGCTTTTTGTCAGTTTCCAGCAAAAAAAACACAAAAAACCAACCCATGGATTTATTAATGACCGTAACATTTGCTTAATGACTGCCACAAAAAATATCATAAAACTGGGTCCAGTCACATGGGGACCACTTAATGACTGCAACAACTTACAATCATAATTCTGGGCTCAGCTACTGTCATAGGTTGAAGACTATTTGTATTTGGGGTATTTATTATTAGAAAGCCAGGTTGCTTAAAGCTAGAAACCAGGAGAGCATGAGTTGAATGAAGCCAGTTGGGTGACTTTGGGCTTGTCATTCTCTCTCAGGATTAGGAAGAAAACAGTGACAAACTACTTCCAAAACTCTTGCCAAGAAAACTGCAGGGACTTGTCCAGGTAATTACCAGGAGTCAGTGAAGACTGTGCACATGCACACACACATGCAGACGCACACGCCCCACAGGAATTGAATGGGCAAGTGCTTAGGCGTAAAGGTAGTCTTTCAGACAGGGAGACCCTAAGGTGGTTAAAGCTTCAGAGGTCAGCCTCAGCACCTTAGGTGGTGGACAATTGATCGCCAGCACACTATTACCTTGTCCCTATATCTGTTTCCTATTAGAAATCTGGCTACTGCATTTTAGACTTCTTATGTTTTTTAGATGCTTTTTAAAAATAGCCCCATTGCATTCGTCAATATGAGTTGTACCCAGGGTGATGACGATTGTTGCTAAACCAGGTCAGTTCAGGAAGGGTTATAGTTGGTACTAGAGCCAAAACTGTGCTAATTGACTCCTAATTATAGCTATCACCTGCAAATCCAGTGGCAGCAGAGCTCACAGTACTCTCTCCAATTGCCAATCTGTTTGTAGAGAACCACAACTCCATCCAGAATAAGCTGTCTCCGCCTTATTTAGATGTCCTTTCAGCACAACCTTCTAGGCAGGTCCCTGGCAAAAAGGATCAGAACTACTGGAATACAATATACAATTAATCCTCGATTTATGTCCACAATGGAACCCAAAATTTCTATTGTTAAGCAAGGTGGTAGTTAAGTGAGTCATGCTCGGTTTTATGAACCTTTTTGCCAGAGTTGTTAAGAGACTCACTATGGTTGTTAAATGAATCATAGTCATTAAGTGAATCCGGCTTTTGCAAAGTTCGCAAGTGGTGATCCCATAACCCCAGGAAGCTGCAACTGTTGTAAATACATGCTGGTTGCCAAGCAACCAAATTTTGATCACATGAGCATGGGATGCTGTGTGTATGTTGTAAGTGCATAGACTGGTTATAACTTTTTTTTTTCATTACAATTTTGAATGGTCACTAAAAGAACGGTTGTAAGCCAAGGATTACCTGTAAATGGCGATCACTCCACCTGTACACTTCCACTGCTTCTGTAATGTTTATGACTAGTCTCAGACTTTTTATCACAGCTTCTGTACAAGTACTTCAAAAGAAAGACTTAGATTCACTTCAAAAAAAAAGTCTATGTAACTAGATGCCTTGTGGCTACTAGGTAGAAGAATTGTCTAGTACGCAAATCTTTCTGTGGTGGTGGGGGATTTCTGTGAAGTTGCAAGTGACATTGAAAAACATTGATGGAAGTCTATGCATTCTCAAACTACCACATTGATTGTTTGTTTGCTGCATGACATGATTGCATAAACATGCAGCCCACACACACACACACACACACACACAACCAGTGACTAGACTGAGAGTGGACTTGAAATGAGAAACTTATTTGATGCAGACTACTAGGAAGAGAGGACTTCCTAACTCTTTCTTTTAGATCCTGTTTTTAAATTATGGCCTAAAGTATAACGGTCTTATCATACTATGTTAATATATTATATTATAGCTATGCAAACAGTTCCTCAGATTTGGTCAGATATGGTTCCAGGATCGAAGGGATACGTCTTTGCTTGCAATCTGGTTAATGGATACTGGGTTTGATTAGAATTTATATTTAATTGGTAGTCTTGTGTTATCATAAACTTCCCCCATCTAGCCCCTTAATCTACATTTTTTGAGATAAAGGAATAATAGGAGCTCTGGTGGCGCAGTGGTAAGAATGCAGTATTCCAGGTTGACTCTGCCCATTGCCAGGAGTTTGATCCTGACTGGCTCAAGGTTGACTCAGCCTTCCATCCTTCTGAGTTCAGTAAAATGAGGACCAGATTGTTAGGGGCAATATGCGGACTCCGTAACCCACTTAGTGAGTGCTATAGAGCACTATGAAGCAGCAAATAGCCATTGCTGTTGTTTTAAAATAGGATATCTAGATGACTGCTCCAATTACCATTTTTCCCTACTATAGGTTGATTTACTATATAGGAATGCCTGATACCCATTCCTCACTCAATTCCTATGTCACCTCCTACTTTCAGGTACAAAGAACATAGTGCTTGCAAACCTGATGGTTTGTGTAGTCATGAACATGTTGATGTAGGAATTAATTTCCACTCTTTGGGAAGCAGAATGCCCACTTTGACTATTCCAACATGAATATAATCACATTTTCTTTTGTCACCTTCCAGCACTAAGCAGTAAGTTTGGGGTATCAAGGAGCACATTAGTTTATCATCTACAATGGAGTCTTGTAGTTCTGCATCTGCTTGCCAATGACTGGGAAGAAGGGCTTGCTGCCTTCTCTTCCTGGAAAATGTTTAGTTCAGCCACAGTCACAGCTAGAAAACAGAGTCGATTCAAGCCAGTAAAAGAAGGGGTCTTACATATAGTGTGCATCAGACCATTGAGTCTTGCCATGCATTCAATAGCATACAAGGTCATTTTTTGCTTGCAAGTTCAATGGAAGCTATGTATGGCTCCCTTTGTATAACTAGTCTGCTATTCTGGCAGGATGTTTGTGGGAAAAGAATATGCACCTTTTCTAAAACTGCCCCAAATCATGTTCTCAACACCTTCAAGAAAATAAACAGCAAAGTCTAGACTACTGGGCAACAGGTCCTTCTCTGGGTGCCAGCATCTTCCTAGTTCAGCTGAGGTAGATCTGAGTTTACCTTTGTAAGGAAGTAGCAGTGACTTGAAATTCAGTCTTTTATGTGTGTGTGTTAAACATCCTTGGAAATATTCATCATATTATGTCTTGTGTGAGTTTTCTCTTGAGGACAGAAAACTAACTTCATTGGAGATAAAATAGTTAATGGTAGGATTTACATTACATTGACAAAAGTAGAAAATCTATAGAGACAGCTTTTCATTCATTCCAGAATAAGGAAAGAAAGTTGCATATGATGAAAGTCTGTGCCTGGACTAGCACTGATGATATAACTTAGTTTGGGTAATAAAACGTCTGCAATAAAGCAGCCAAGCTCAGAGAGCACCAAGGATATCTAATTTCAACCCTGAACTACAAATATTCTCTTTATTGGAGTCTGTACCTGTGAAATATACCGTTCATTTGCTAGCCTGTCACAGGAGTCACCTCTAGAATTGGACCTAAATTGTTGATGATTCAGGACTCGTGGTTAAACCCTACATTAAGAAAACTTTCCAGAAGTGATATGCTACTACTATAGAACTGCCCGATGCCCTTAGCATAAAATCTAAAGTTAAAGATTAGAAAATTTTCACAAGGCAAGCTAGAAAATTAAATATGACATGCACAAAAATACTTTTTTAAATTAAAGAGCAAAATATGGTTCTAGTTTTCCTGAGATTTATTTAAAGAATTCTGAAAGTACTTTCTCTTCTGTTCTGATTTGGAATTATTCTCACATGCCCCTTTAGAACTAAGCAACAACATTTTTTGGGGGGGGGGGGAACGCCACAGAAATATCCTTTGATTCCTGCCAATTTGGTATTAAGGGACATACTGTGGCTATATCTCCTTTGAGACTGCAACCTTTTAATGCTCTGCAGAGTAGTTATTTTATAGATATAACTCCTTAGAACTATTTTTTTCAAACAAAGACAATTTCCTAGTTTTTATCCTTTCGTTTTTAACAATAATTATATATCTTTGGTTTATCTTCAGTTTCCTAGCATGTTAAGTCACAAACATATTTTTTTTCAAGATGAGCTCTATGAGATCCAGTAAAGTCGTATAATACAGCAGAGTTGATATTTATGTCACTTCAACAGCCATGGCTTTAAGAAAATAAGAGAAATGTTTCATTCTCAGTATAAAAGCAAGTTAAGTATTAACATGCTTGTAATTCTTCCTTTCTTTATTATTGTTTAGATGACTTAGACATGGATGATTTCCAGGCAGATCCTGATGATTCAAAACTACGTACCAACATCCAATGTACACCCAGCCCCGGTAAGAACATTACCAAAGTACATACAATATAATTTACAGCAATATCAGTGCTGTTAAAAATTACGGAGATTCTAGGTATCTTGACACATAAGCCCACAAAAGCCTGGAAATATAGGAATAATATAATAGTAATGAATGCAACAATTTGATTACCGAATTGCGACAATTTGATTACATATGTATGTATGTATGTATGTATGTATGTATGTATGTATGTATGTATGTATGTATGTATGTATGTATACAGCAAAATTTTAACTTCTAATACTGTGGAAAAAAATCATGTCACAATAAGCCCTAAAACATACTTTAGAAATCACACACAATACACTAATCCAAAATGAAGCCACACTTTGACTTAGCACAAAGTGTAAACACGGCATCTGTTGAAATCACAGATGAAAATAAGCAGGTTTTTCAGTAATCTAGAAGAGGTTTTATTCTTCTATTTGTTTCTTCCTACAATTAGTGGAAGCCAAATATAATATCCCAAATGAACTGTTTTTCTCTGAAAGGTCAGCTGCCAAACTTTGATTGCAGCAATGACCTTAAAATGGTGAATTAAGACAATTTACCACGGCTCTGCTTTGTGCCTTTGGCCTCGGAACAGCCGCTCTCTATTTTGGTAACCTTCTGCTGGCATCATCATCATCATCATCTGTAAAAGCAAGTGAGGCAACATGGATAAGACATTTTTGAATGGATGCTCAGCAGTCTTTGTGCCACTTATTGTCGCAGTGAATTTTCCTTCCTTTTAGTCATTTGGCTCCTTCTTTCTTTCCAGGTCCTTTCAAGCCCTGTGATCATCTGTTTGAAAGCTGGGTCATTCGCCTGGCTGTCTGGGTGATCGTGCTGGTTTCTGTGCCGTGCAATGGACTGGTTGCGGTGGTTGTCTTTGCCTCGCCAGGCTATCTGTCCCCAATCAAGTTTCTCATTGGATCCATTGCTGGAGCCAATATGTTGACGGGGATATACTGTGCTATTCTAGCGTTTGTGGATGCAGTCACCTTTGGCCATTTTGCAAAATACGGGGCCAGGTGGGAGATGGGTGCAGGGTGCCAAGTGACTGGATTCCTGTCTGTTTTTGCTTCAGAAGCTTCCATTCTTCTCTTAACCCTCGCTGCAGTGCAATGCAGCTTTTCAGTATCATGCATGCGGATGTATGGAAAGGCTCCTTCCTTTGGCACTGTTAAAGCAGGTGCCCTAAGTTGTCTGATCCTCTCTTCAGTGGCTGCAGTGTTGCCCCTCTTCTCCATTGGGGAGTATGGGGCGTCCCCTCTCTGTCTGCCCCACCTGCTTCCTGATGGGAAACCTTCCATGTTGGGTTTCATGGTAGCTTTAGTGCTAGTGAATACACTTTGCTTTCTCATTATCACTGGGACGTACATCCGCCTCTATTGCAACCTGCTGAAAGGTGAATTTGACTCTGTCTGGGACTGTGCTATGATCAAACATGTTGCTTGGCTCATTTTCACCAACTGCCTTCTTTACTGCCCGGTGGCTTTTCTCACCTTCTCTTCCATGCTTAGCCTCATTCTCATCACCCCCGAAGTCATCAAGTCTGTGCTCTTGGTGGTGCTACCCCTGCCAGCCTGCGTGAATCCCTTGCTTTATTTACTCTTTAACCCCCACTTTAGAGATGATTTGCGGCTTTTGAAGCAGAAGAATCAGGTCCAGGAAAGCTGTGCTCAGTCCTGTATTTCTGAGGATACAGAGAAGAGCTCATGTGACTCTACTCAAGCTCTTGTTCCTTTCTCTGATATGGATCATATATTTGAAGCACCAGATCTCTTTAGAGTGCCTCCCAGGTGTTCTTCAGTTCTAGATGCCTACAGCTTCTCCTCGGTGACTTTGATCCCTTGCCAGCAAAAAGCAGGACATGTCAGTGGCTTCTCCACCCAACCTTCCTATCCTGCTGATGATGAGCTGCTAATTGCATTAGAAGCCAGAGAACAGGCAAAGAGCAACCTTTGGATTGCCTTGTTCCCTAAGCCACCTTCACCAGCCTTCACATCTCATTTATAAGAGCCAATCCACATTCTCGCAGTAAATAAAGGAATCATACAAGACCCTTTCCTGGAGCCACCAACATCTTGAGCAAGTGGCTCTTCTGGGAGGAAAGGTGACTGACTCACTGCATTTCTTTTTCTCAAAACAAGGTCAGCAAAATGGCAGCAATTCAGCTTCCTGCTGAAGCAATGTGAAACCGATAAGAACATATCTAGCCGCCTAAGAAATTAAGGCACCTCGAATAAAAGTTCATAATTATTGTGTATCTATCTGCAAGTCCAAGAAAAATGGCAAACCCAGGATAACAACTTTGGCAATTCTTCCCTTTTAGGAATTACACCGTTCTATAACTCTTAGTTTTTATAATAGATGGATCACTTTAGTCGATGAATATCAAATAAAAACAACTGAGTAGAAACGTCAAGAAAAAAATGTGATTTCAACTCTATTCCCATGGTTTTTAACTAAAAAGCAATCTTTACATAGCAATGTCTCTATCTCATAACAATGTCATCTGTTAAATGTTGTCAAAAAAGCACATGAATCATAAACAGATTATCCATTCATGTTTATCCAATGCAATGTGTGACTGCACGTGTATCCACATGTAGAGACAGGAAAAATTTCCACATAATAATAATCATACAAGGAGACATAGCCACTTTAATCAGTCAAAATCAATGCTTCCTACATGCTCCTACATGTAACTAAGCATATATTTAAAAGTGTTTATTCAGAACCACTAGGAATCAAATTGCAGTGATAAAGTCAAATAAATAAATAAGTAAATGATTCAACAAATAAAGCAGTGGTGGTACAGTGGTTAGAATACAGTATTGCAGGCTAACTCTGCCCACTGTCAGGAGTTCGATACTGATCGGTTAACTCAGCCTTCCATCTTTCCAAGGTCAGTAAAATGAGGATCCAGACTGTTGGGGATAATATGCTGATTCTGTAAGCTGCTGTAAAAAGTGCTATAAAGCACTATGAAGTGGTATATAAGTCTAAGAGTTGGTACTACCAGTATTGCTAGTGCAGTGACCATAACAAACTCAACTAGCCTGAAGTTTAAGCTTGAACATAGTGCTATGAAAATTTGGTTTAGAAAATTTAATTTTTAATCGCTTTTTTCCCCAATTTAAGACTAGAAACATCATACCACTTGCCTTCCCAAAGAAAAGTCATTCACTATGAGAGCAACATAGGATAATCTAGAGCTAGATCCCATTATATTCAATGGAAGCCTCTAGATGGTTTATTTACAAGTAATTTTGGGTAGCAGTGTTGCTAAATTCATTCTTAGAAGGTACATTAAAATTTCTCAGGCATTTAAAAGCTACAGGTTTATGGTATATCTCCAGATTAACTATTCACTCTTTTTTGTTAAGATAGTTATCAACACTAATTAATAATGCATATTGAGTATAGGATGTGAGGTTTTTTCACAGAATTCTTATTAACATTTTAGAGTTCTGAAGGGTTTTATAGAATATAGACAGACTATAGTGGTAGGTCTGCATTCATAAAGGAGGGAAAACTGAAAATATGGAAGATAAAGTGGGGAATGTTACATATAGTCCTGGTGCTTTTTCCTTCTATCTCCTCAGAGCTGATCTTACTAAAATAATAATCCTGGTTACTGCAGTTGTGATGATTTGTGAAGAATCCTGGCTTCTAGAATTTCACTTTCATAAAAGGATAAAAATGAAATGGTGTTTTGGGAAGAATGTCCCACAGTGAAATCCCTTTCTAGAGAAAAATTATTAACCATTGGTTAATAATTACTAGTCTTCACTTATAGGCAATAACACAAATGATTTGTAAGCATTCTTAACACACTAAACCCAGTTCAAAATATTGAAGTTTGGCTGAATTAAACCATCACAACAGAAATGTAGTAGTAAAGCACATGTAGGTTGCAATCATATACACATGTTAATTAAATGTGTTTCTGTGTAGACAGAGTCCACATCCTAACTATTCTGGAAATTTACTGCAAAATATATTTAGGGAATTGAAATAAAATTTTAATATATATGTATCGTAGTCCTCAACTTATGTCCACAACTGAGCCTGGGATTTTGGTTGTAAGTTGCAATCATTAGATGGGTTTCCACATCACCTCGCTCAATTTTATGATCATTTTCACAACAGACTTTATGCGAATTGTCATGGTTGCTAAGAGAATCATGATTGTTAAATGAATCAAATGGTCATTAAGCAAATCCAGGGTATCCAAAGGGTGTTTTTTCCCCTCATTTTCTACTATAACATCAGGTTCAGCCAACAACCAATGAACCAACATTTGGTTCATCTGAAAAAAAATCAGATCCTGCATTGATGGCAAAACACACACACACACACTTCTTGAGTCATTTGTTAATTGTTCAATATCTTGACCTCTGCTGCCTTCCTGACAAATAGATGAACCTATTAAAAATACAAAACATATAGCTGAATTATTCCAGCTTCTTTGGGTTTGGATATCATTTGAATTTTTTTGATTTTGTATCCCATGCCAGAACATTGCTATTCATCTTCTCTCGAATAAGATTAAACCAAACAATATTTAGAAAAAGTAATTATCCTTAGTTGCTGCTTAAGTCAAGGTCAAATAACTCACAGAAAAAAAATCTATAGTTTTGATAAAGTTCAAAATCATGACAAGATTCCACATTATATCTGACAAGTTATCAGATGAAATGATTTTATATGTCCTGTGCATGCTTTTATCTGTACATACATTGTGCCATAAATGCAATATCCAGCATGTTTGTATATTATGTGTATATTTATAGAGATATATAGCTATCTTCCCTCTTATAAACTCTTTTTTGTATATTAATTTGTAAAACATTCTTTATTGAAGACCATAGAAAAATTAAAAAACAAATTTTATACTATTTTTATGACTTCGATTACACAACTACAAGACTGCAGACTTATCAAGTATAATGTTAATATATGAACTAACATTGCATGTCCTCTATAAGACATGCATTTGCTGTTCTTTCAGAAGGAAAAGCATGTATACTGCTTTCATATAAGGGGTTAATCTCCAGTATTACCTGTATGTCTCCCTGCTTATGATTTATGTAATCTTTCTAAAACGGCTGTTATGTTTTTGGCTGCATTATCCCTTGTTGCAAGTCTTACCTTTGTTCTCCTGTTCACCAGTCCGATACAATTTATTTAGCTGGTTTCAGATCATGGGTTATTCCAAAAAGGAAATTAATTACATTCTAGGAACTGCCCTTATGGGGGTTTGGCTATCTTATTAAATAGGAAGTGGAATTTGAAGACAGTGAAATAAATCTGGACGGTATAGTGAAATTTATGGTAACAAATAAGATGTCCACGCATTTATGATCTGGTCATCTGTGTGTGCGTGCACATGTATGTATATGCTGAGAACTACTAAGTGGCCAGATATATTGAAGTATGCTAGGCTAGGAAAAAATGAAAATTCCTCACGTAAAATGTTTGTCATACAGAAAGATAAAAAATAGGTGCACCTCAAACAAAAATAGAAAAGATTTTGTTTTAATAAGAAACTTTATCTTGGCAGCAGCTAGATGAACTATCTAGCTAAACTAAACTTGAGGCATCACACATATCCTCAGAAAACATAACCCCACCCCCCACAAAATTATCTCAACTTTTACCATTCATGTATATAGTTCAATGAAGATGAGTAAATGAGCACTCTTCCTTTAATGTCAGTTGGGTTTAAAGAAGGCTTAAGTGCAGTATTAATAGTCTGTGATTTCAGATAAATGAAAAAAGAAACATGTAGATCAAAGGATGTTGCTTTTAATCAAGATAATTAAATCTATAAGGAACTGGAATGTTAAGTAAGCTCATTTTTTTCAACACTTCAAATTTTAAAACATTTAAATAATACTGCAGCCAAGAACATGAAATACAGAAAACTACAAATGTACATAATATACGATAATTGGAAATATCAGAATAAGTACTTAGAATATGGTGGGAACTAATAAAATCACAAATCTACAATTGGAAGTATAAAAATATTTAGAATACGGTAGGGTATAATAAATCCATAGATTTCATGGACTTTGCATGAAACTTCTAAAAATCAGAATAAGAAACTGAAGACATGTATAATGGTCTGTGGGAATACTTTTGAGACATAAGAGCCCAGCCAAAGCAATAGTCATATAAGACACATTTCAGTCCACTGAAGAAATGGTGGTATGGAAAGCGCCTCAGAAGGGACCCTAGTCCCTAGGACCCTACTATCCTAGAGTTCTCTGGAAAGTAAAGGCAAAGCGGGGGAGAGAGAGATGAGTTTGCAGATTTGCAAGATTCTGTTACAATAAATGTAGTGTTCTCATGGTTGAGTTCTTGTTTGGACTAGCTCACAGGGATGACAGCACAAGACAAAAAGTGGATTAATAAACAGACTTAAGAAATTGGGGAAGTTTAATGTTTGCTAAAAAAAGTGTCTTTGTTCTCTGCAAAGGAAAAGATACAGACTTTATGACTAGTTGTCACACTTACAACCATTGCAGCATACCCATAGTCACATGATCAAAATTCGGGTGCTCGGCAAATGGCATGTATCCTGTCCCGGGGTCATGTAATAGCCAATTATAATCTTCCTACTGACAAGCAAAGTTAATGGGGGAAGCCAGATTCACTTAACGACCACGATTCACTTAACTATAATGATTTTTTTAAAGGAAGCACATAATAAACATCCCTTAAGATCAAGTAGCTGCAAAGAAATTTAAGATGAAATTCTTCTAGTGCCTTATCTATATCTAAGCATCTGAAGATTCTAAAATTGTTTCAAATTAAACATTTAGATTCCTGAACTATATAAAATGAGAAATGATAGGAATTTCTCGAATGTAGTCTGTATAACAGCAGCTTTTCTGCAGTGTAATTTCATATCACATAAAAATGTACTGTAGATCTGCTAGAAACAAAGCTAAGTCAGATGGGAAAAATCCCCATGGCCTAATGAGGTACATTTCAAGCATTCATATGGTTCTGACAGTTCCTTTCTCCATCTAATCAACTATTCCACAACTATTTTTCCTACTAATGAAAATATGCTTATAGATTAAATACTGAATACATATGTATGGATTCACCTTGAAAGTTTGAAATGTTCAGATAAATATGCAGCTTGACAAAAATAGAGTATGACTTACAAAACAGCTGAAGAACAGCAAATTATATACATTTTTATATTTATTCATACTGTAGCAAATGAAGATGAAGAAACCACACAGCCTTTTAACTATCAAAAGAAACTGTTTACAATCCATTCATAACATCAAGTCATAACAAATCCAAATTATTATGTATTCTTGCTTTCATTCTAAATATAAGTAAAGTGCAGTGGAACATACTCTTTATGGAAAGATTTAAAGTATGTTACAGAAATAATGTAAGAAGATTTTTTTTTTAAAAAAAGACAAATGCCACACTGAACATCATGTCACTGATACAGCAAGACTACAATTACATAATGAGAAACAGTACATTAAGCCTATTTAAAGGATGGAAAATTAGACTAAGAATGAACAGTGGCAGCCACTGAAATACTGTAGCAAGCAATCATTATGTTTCTAAGCGACATTTTTTGGACAATCCACTGATATTGCTTCCTTTCCTCTTCTGGGAAATACTGGAATCTTTCGGGAGCTCAGCCTGGCTTTTGTGATTTTCTTCATTGGTGATTTCTAAAGGCTAAAAGAGTATCAAAGAAAAACAATGAGATGGGAAAAGAGTGTTTCATTCTCTACTCCCAAAGAATAAGAGTACCTTTCAAAGAATGAATACCTTTATTCATATCTTGCAAGTCTTACCAGCTTAGAACTTCAGAATCAATTTTCTGCTCTTTAAATACACTGACACTATATTTTTGCAACTCACTACAGATTCTTTAGGCATTTTTACAATTTATCAATTTTAGTAGCACAAACAGCAGGAGAAAAAAAGTTTTCCTTCATTGTTTCCTATCACAGAACTATATTTCTGTCCAGAATGAATAGATTATTTTCTGACACTCCTGCAGTATGAAATGTATAATGTTTTGCAAGTCATAAAAGTTTTTAAATACTTTCTGTGCATCTTTACTCCAATGACTCCAATTCTTACAAAGGCCAGTCGGGAAGAAATTCTGGAAAGAAATATCACTATAAAAGAAATACAAACAGAAAGTTCCTTCTACAAATTACAAACCTAGTATTTCATTTATGTCAGTTTGAAATACAAAAAATAAAATTTTAATTTCCGAGTTTTCTTTAGTTAGAAGAAAAAAGCACAACTATTGCAGTACTATATTTTTTAAGGACCAGGTGCCTCCTGGTGTTTCACCTGTGTAACTACAACACCTTTTTCTCCCTAGCAATATTGTGTAACTTTGTACACAAATAAAACACATTATTGTTATTTACTAAAAGCTACTTATACTCTTTGCTAAACAGGCATTCTCTTAAATTAAAAGTCCACATTGGCTATCATATCCAAATATAAATATTCAAACATATATACATGTGTACCAGTGTATTATTTCTACACTGTTGTCTTACTCTCAGGTCCATGTACTCTAATTCACTTTTTTCTCAAACAAACACAGAAACACACTTTCAATGTTTCTCCCATTATGACTGGTGGAAGAAGAGTAGGAAGTATCAACTCTCTAACTCTGACTCCCGAATTCTCCCTTTGTTCGGAAAAGCAAAAGGAGTCAAAATGCAGCAGGTTGCTACTACTTCCTTGGAAGAAAAGTGAAACTACTAAAACTGGTCCCTTCTGCCCATTTACCTGGAACCTGGATCATTCAGAACCAACGTATACCTGAGGAGCTGCATACCTTTGTTTATTGGAACAGGGAAAACATTTTTGCTACAGCTGTTCAGTTTTTGTTCATCCAAATCCTACTATATTGCCTCAAGTGAGGAAAATGAGGAAATGTACTGGGAAAGATGAATGAAGAATATCAGGATTGTATACTAAGATGACAATCATTCAGTGCAAAAAGCAGACACCTATTTCAGGAAGCAGAGTCCATCCAATTAAAATTAAAATTAAAATTTTTAAAGTTAAAACCAAGATGATGGCGGCCTCAGGATGAGAATCTTCCTGTCAGTCTCCTGCAATGTAGCAAGCCTCAGGGCCCTAGGCCAAGCAGCGCAGCAGGTTTTAGTGTCTTCTGGAAGGCCAGGAGTGTATTAATTACTGCTCAGATCCACCTACAAGTCACCTTCCTGCAGATGTTTACTAACTAGGAAAGACAAGTATCTAATAAAGAACTAGCTGCCCTATCAGCCCCAAGGACATCGTCCACTTCCTCAGGTCCAACTGGATCAAACTGTTCTCAGATAACTGGTTAAATATACTCCCTAAAATAAAGAATTTCAGAGAACTATTAAGAGATAAGCAGCTTTAAAGTGATGTTTATAAATGGTAATTCCTAACAGTTGCTGAACCAATGGTCATAAGTCATGAACTAGCTATATTTTTCTCATATATTAAGAATGTATGTTACTGAGTCACATATCTAATAGAATTCCAAATAAAATATGGTTATAATAGAATAAAGTCCAAATTCTTTTTACCCAAGGCATGTTTTACAAGATCAGGCACTAATACAATAAGCTGTCAGTTGAAAAAACTCTGGATTTTTCCTTGACATTTTGAATTATGCTAACCTGGCCAGGAACCCAAACTCATCTTATACTGCCATCCCAGGAAACACTTTATTTTCCTGGCAAAGATATAATCCAGGATGTGTACACCATGGCACATTCAGGACACTACAACTACACAAACTCATTTACAGGAAGATAGGCAATTATGCAATTGAGATTTCACTCACAGCAAGACTGCACATGTGAAAATTAACCAACACCCCATTCCTTTCTAACAGAAGTAATGTATTTCTTACCATTGTTGTCTGGCTTGCATATTTTTCTGTCCATTGTCTGGCATTTTTGAGAAATGCTTGCTTGTTGTATTTATACTCTGAAGACTAGACATAATAAAAAAAGTGAGGAAAGGATAATTATGGCCTCTCATCTTAACATATAGTTATATTTAATGGCATTCATCCGACAGCATGGAAGACTTCACCTTATAGATATATACATAAAGGATAAACTTTGAAAGAGGCCTTAATGATTTATATATTGCATGTAACATGTGTGAATTTTGTAGCATGAACATTGAAAAATTCTATTAGAATGTTTTGCTACGCCATAAATTATATTCATTGACTTTCTCTATGAAGAATATTGTGCAAATAAGTATGAAGAAATCACAAAGTATCTCCTTGTAAACCAGGCAATTTAAATTTCTAAAGTACAGTATATTTCAATTAACCTACTATATCAGCCATGAGAGGGTCATCAGGATTAGGTTCATTCATGAGTATCTGGATGGAAGTTAGCAAAGTAGCAATGTTCAGGGATGGCCTCCAAGCACCCTTACATGGAAGAATAGAAGAAAAAATATATTAAAGAAAGTTACCCTCAAATATTATTGCAGACTGGGTGTTTAATTGCCTCTCAAGTTATAGAAGTGTAGACCACAGTAAAAGGTTGCAGAGTAATATCATCTCTTAATGAACATGTACTTCTTTACCTTCTAACTAGTTAGGCATATACTTTTTCCAATGCAGTCCTAAATTACTCAGTTTATGTACATACTAGTTTGCTTTCCCAATATTCAATGGCTCCTAAAAATCACTTAAACAACATAATATACATTGAGCTTAATATACTACTGGTGGATGGAAGTAAGCAAGTTCTGCCCACCTTGATGTACATTTTTAAAAGACCATAAAATTGGTAACTTTCTAGTTTTTAGGTTTATGGTTCTGGCTGTAGTTCATAGCTTTATGGATGCTATATCCATGAATAATAGTACTTCATGTATATGATGAAATAAACATATTGCAAAAATATCACTTCACGCATAAAATAGCATTTTAAAAGGCTTCTAAGTTTTACAACAAAATTACTTCAGCAGGACAAACCCAGCAAGTGATCTCTTTGTAGCAAATTGCATGCCAGGGGCTGCATCTCGCAGATAAAGCCATTTATATCAGTAACCATAGCAGCTGTCATAGATCTCCATAGTGTAATTTTATCTAAAATTATACAGCATCAGCCCTCCCAGATAGAGTAGGCTTGGAAACCAGAGAAATACAAGCTAATGCTAGTTTTATTAGAAGGTTATAGTAGCAGAATCTCAAAAGTTTCAATGTGATTTCCTTCCCTTTATCTTCATGAGAACTAAATCACCGAGTCATTGGAAATGAGATGGGCAGCAAATAAATTTTATAAAAACTAGGGAGAGTCATGACTCTTTCTCAAATTACATTTCTGCCCCAGACCAGATTTTATCTGACCATTGTCTTGGTTGAGGCTCTTCCTCCTGTTCCTCAAGGTGATTTCTTCTACCTATTTCAGATAATGGAGCTACAGATAAAATTAAAGTCTGTTGTCACAGACCTTTATAAGAAAAGAGTGCAATCTCTGCTATTCATTATTCCAGAGTGTTATACATTTCATCCCAGTAAAACCATCCTTGGAGAATGAGATTTTTAAACTAATGTTTCTGGGCCTTTCTCTTGAGGATAATAGAACTGCAACTTAAAATGGAAGCAATGCAGTGCATTACCTTGGGTGGTAATCTAAGAACATCCAGGCAAATTCTTCCAGCTGAATCAATGTTGGGATGGTAAATGGGAGTAAGAAAGCGCATTTTTGGAGGTTCAAATGGATACCTATTTCAGAAATAAGTTCTCATTATTAGAAAAGGAAGACCTTTTTAATGGGTTACAATCTGTTCTTTATTCCCAAGTCATTTTTCAACTTATAAATCCCAATTACTTGTTACTGAATTTACTACAGAGAAATTCATTGACAACTTTCTGGTTCCTATTCCAATCTTTTGAAGATTCATAGTTGATATGTCCATTTTATATGGCCATTTGTCTTAAATTTGAAAACCTCAAATTCAACATTTACCTTTCAGGAACAATTACTTCCAAGGCAAAAACTCCTTTTTCATATGGGGTATTTTTACATCCTAGTATTTCTAAAAGAAAGGGATATAAATTGTGTCAACACTGATCTCTTTAAGTAACCGTTGCACCTACTGTAAAAACAGAGTTAGATCTAAGAAGTGACAATAGTATAATAATCTCTTTAACATCTGTTCTATTCAAGAAATTCAGCTGACTAGGAACAAAGAGTCCTAGTCAGTCTGATAATTACTGATTATTCAAAGTTGGAAAGTAAATTAGGATACAGTTAACAGTGGATTTCTACAATTTCAAGTACAGGGTTTCTGGCTAAGAAAAAAAGCAATAGAAACTACAACAACTACTTGAAAAGGAAGCAACTTTTCTGTTTCCTATTATAAAATGATCAATTATTTTCTATCTTTTGCATATACACATAGAAATACACAGACATATATCTCTCTTCTACATTAGCAAAGTAGGTTTCTTTATTCTGAAGATAAAGGTATGGGCAGGGGGGGAGGCGAGCCAGAATAGGAAAAAATCATATGGGCTCAAATTTCTTAAGTATCAATAGATCCAGGATAAACAGATTAATAAGAATAAATGTTTTTTTCTAAAAAGGATTGAAACCTATAGAAAATGAAATCTCAGAAAACAAATACGTGTGACTGTTTTAATTATTGTTTAACTACTTTCTGAAATTATGAGTAAATTATGGCAGCTGCTTGCTTTTTCAGTTTTCAGATTATTGAGGTTATTTTAAATACATTTTAAGTTGTTTATACACTTTGTAAATATACTATTGTTATAGTATATTATTAGCTATTGTTAAATAGAGAAATCTGATAATATAAAGTTTAAAGATATGTAAGTATAAGCTTTAAGACTGTTGTGCCTTAGATTCAGCTGCAAAAAGATTCTTCATAGTACATAGCAGCACACACAACAGATGCAACAGCTTTACAAAACAATCAGGTTCTGTATTTTTGCCATATGTTTTATACTACCCTTTTGGAGTCAAATCCAAAGACCTAACAAGCTTTCCAGCAAAGCAGGCCCTGAAAGTTACTCAAGGGAAGAAAAGAATAAATTATGCAAAATAAGCAAATACATAAAAATATATAATTAACTGCATAATTCAAGATCATACAATGAATTTGTGAAATTCATTTATAAATCCTCTAAAAGACTGATACCAAGCAATAGTCAATGTCAACTGATAATCATCATCATTCAAAAAAGCCTCAATCATCAAAATAGAGAATGACAGCTTTTTTACCCTGATCTGTTAGAACTCTATGATGTGCTCATTTTCAAATTACAAATATGTATTATTTTACCAAAATACAAATTCTTTCATTTCAAGCAAAAAATTATTTTGCCCAATAATTATTCCCACTTGGTCCTGGAATTGCTAGATATTTCCATCCTATGATGTTGAAATATATTCAATGGAATCTACTCTCAAAGAAATTTAGGTTTAATTTGAAATAAATAAGACTTGAATATATGGATACTTAAACCAGAGATTTGATTTCAATTTTTAATTTAATAACACAAAATATAGATTGTATGTCTTAACAATTATGTTTGACATAGATTATATGAGGCCCTATTTTCTTGCAAAGTAATTTGCTATAATAATTTGTACATTTGCTCGAGGGATACACATGGACAATTTCAGTTATCTCAGGTGGTACCAAAGAGGGAACAAGCATATATAAGTGACCAGGATAAGGGGTTGTAAAATATGCTTATCAATTTCACAGATGACGAAAAGATTAGAGGGATACCACACGTCTTATAGGACAGCATTGCAATTCAAAAGGATTTTGACAGCTGAAACAGATAGAAACTATTAAGATGAATTTCAGTAGGGATAATGCAAACTTCTACATTTAGATTTAAAAAATCAAAGGCATAGGTCGTACTGGGCAGCATTATATGAAAAAAAAAATTTGAATGTCTTAGTGCACCACAAATTGAACCTCAGTAAACAGTGTGATGCACTGCAAAAAATCAAAAGCATTCACAGGCCATAGCAACATAAACGTAAGATCAAGAGAAGTTATGGTTCCATATCTACAATATTGCATCTACTTGTGGCACTGGATATTAGGCAGATCACTGACAAAATACATTGAGAGAGTACAGAGGACAGTCACCAAGATGATAACAATTCAGGAAGAAAACACTTATGGGGAAAATTGGCAGGTTTTAGGTATTTTTGGCCTGGAGAAAATTATGAACAAACGTAGCAGCTGTTTTCAAATATCTGAAGGGCTGTCATTTAGAAGGTAGGACAGAATTATCCAGTTGCAAGACATTGCAAAAGACATGACATCAAACAGTAAGCTTAAATTACACAGGCTTCATTTGAGCATTAAAAAAGTCCTAATGGTAAAAGCTCTTTAACAATGGAACAGGCTGCTATAAAAAGTGATGGACTCTCTTGCTGGAGACTAGATGGTCATCCATCCATTGGGGATGCCCATTATAACAGATTCTGCACTGGACAGAGTGTTTGACCTGATTATCTCCAAGGTCCCCTTCAATCCTTGCATTCTATGTTGTATGAATCTAAAAAGCATGAAAGGAAATATATAAAGCTAGAACTGTAAAAAATAAGACTTGTAAGCCTCATACATTAAAAAGATTATTGCAACTGCAACCTAAAAATAAATAGAATCTAATATTTTGTGTATATATATTTGTATTTGCAGTATATACATACGGGCTTGAAGATCATTTATGTGATTTCCATTCTGCCAGCAGGTAATTCCAGGGGGTGGCTCTGTGGCCAGTAACTGCAGCTCTCTCTTCAGCCGTGAAGCCCTTTGCATTGCACTGCAATGACAGAAGCAAAAACTCTACATCATTTAGTTCCTTACTTTTCAGTTCCCATTAATCTTCTTCAAATCATAAATTTTAGTATAAGGCATAAACTTTCATGAGCGGCAGTTCACTTATTCAGAAGTTGCATCTCACAAAAGCTTATATGCCTTACAATAAAATGTATCAGTCTTGAAAAGTACTATCAGGATCTTTCTGATTTTTAGCTACTATTGACTAACCTAATCCTCCCAACTGCAATTTCACAAACCTTGCAATAAGCATTGATGATATCATAGTATAAGTAGATTATTTAAAGGGAGACACAGGATATACAGAACAATTAAAATATTTTTTATCTGAAAATACTAATCCAGACTTCATAATACATTCATGGATAAATTATCAAAATAATTTCTACTGATTAGCATACTAAGTTAATCCTCTTAACTGGCCTTGGATAGGACACAGAAAAGTGGATGTTTCAGAGGTGGATGTTTCAGAGGTGAAACTGTGGCACCTTTTTTCCTGCCCAGAATCTCTTCTGTTAGGTGAATTATATGGTAAAACAAATAAGTGTAAGTGAAGCAACCCGAAGAGGCCTACTCAGTGGCTTTGAAGTTTGGAAATGATGGAACCTGTAATCCTATACTTATCAACAGCATCATATTAGGGAAGTCCTTTGATTGATCAAGTATTCAAGGTTGGGGCTGGTGCTCTCCCTTTTCCAATTTCCCCAGTGTCTGCCGAAGGAAATGAGGAACCAGAAGTGCTTAACTGTTGCCAGGGTTTAATGAGCAAGATCCTCCCCCCACACACTTAGACTAACTTTGTCACTTTAAATGTACACTAATTAGCA
>JANHFL010000618.1:61353-73754 GCA_032468155.1 Oxyrhabdium leporinum
TACGCGGGAGAAAACCCGATAAGAACCCAAGATATACATACAAATACCCGCGAAAACCTCAAGAAACAAATATATATATATATATATATTCATACACACACACACACACATATATATATATATATACACACATATATATATATATATATAAATGTATGTATGTGTATATATATATATATATTACACACACGAAGGGCTCACGAAGGCATTCTGTCAAGCAAAGGGGAGGCAGCAATTTAATACTAACGTGAAGGTTTTAACATACACACCCTAAACTACGGTCGTTTTGCTTCCCACCTCCCTCCGCCACGAATCCTCTCACCACCCGCGCACTCAAGCCTTTGCTCTGAGCACCGGGACTACGATCCTGGAGAACAAAGTCGTCCTCGCTCGTTTTTCGCCTCTAGGAGACGGCAGAAGTCCGAGAACCGAGGATAGGAGTCTGAATGCCTTTCCCTCTAGCAGCCCAGAAAAGGCCCCGCTGGGCTCGGAAGCCAAACTGAGGGGAAACTTCGGAAAAGCGCGCCACAAGCTCTCAACCAGCATGAGCCAAGATGTCTAACGGCCTGCAATGTGACCGGGTGAAAAAAAATGCCCTTCAAGATCTGACTACGTCGATTGGCTATTACAAAAAATGGTTCCCGCCTCAAGAATTTAAATCAGCGGAGCAGCTTTAGGAGGATCTCTAAGTGGAGCTTGTCACTTGGTTAAGGTTTCCGGGCTAGGGCTATAGGGAGGGCGTAACGAATAAATTCATATATCCTTGCTTAATGCTTTACAGTTATCCTCACGCAACCATCACTCTGCGAATTTAAACGTCTGTCTCAGTTGCTGTTATAAAATGACAATCGGTGCTCTACTGTAAATCACTAGGAAGGAAAGGTTTTGTGGGCTTATGTTTGTGGTTTTTCACCATAAAGGTGGAGCAACAGCTACTGGCAATTTTTAATTCAAGAATTTATCTTATAATACTAATTCAAGTCATTCAGTAGGGATCATGAGCCAACCAAATAAGATGTATTCTCCAAACTAGACTTGTGCAAAATATAGGCTGGAAATATAATCAATCTGAAGGTACTTTTTATCATATTTGATGGAAAGCTACGAAATATTGGGGTCAGATATGTATTTTAATTCAAAGTATTTTCAAACTAAATGTACAACTGAAGCCAAATGTTTTTAGATTTGATGGATAAACAGATGCAAAAATATATGGAACTCTTTATATATGATAACAGTAGAAAGACTTCTTTATGTGCAGGGATAAAAGGATTCACATTTTCCTACAATGCAAGAATGGATGATGAAGCTAAGTAGTTGGCAAAGATAGTGAAATTGATTGTTTTGATTAAAGAAATACTTTGTCTAACTTCATTTATATAAATCAAATATGTATTTATAAAATATTTTGAAATGCAATAAATACTTTTGTCAGCTTACCTTTAGTAATTATATATGGAATGTTTTGTTTTCTATAATTACTCTGTGACTTTATTAAAAATACATTGAAGTTGTAAGTATTTCTTTTAATCTTTCACTATTACATTTTATTAATAAACATGCATTTTTATGTTTAATTTTTTGTCTGTTTCCATCAAGCTGCAGCCAATAGCCTTCTTTTCCACATAAATATCACTTCAAATAGTGTGACTTTGAATAATGTGACTATTTCATGAGATTCATTATCAGCACTAAATGAAACCTACCTTTACATTGATATCTTTCCTCTTATTCTGACAACAACCTTGGGTGGTCCTAAATTAGTAAGAGCCCATCCAAATAATTTCCTTGTTCTGGTATGAAAAGTCCCTGCTTTATTATTGGCTAAGAACAAGTCCTCATGGCATTGCCTTTGTTACATCAGTCTGCTGCTAAAGTAGTTCAAAATATTAGATGATCCAATGTGAAAGTGGTGAGAAATGTTCTATGAGGACAAGATAAAGTTGATGGAGGAGGTGACTTGAGATGTTGTAGTTGAGATTGGCAATCTGCTGTTGGTCTGACAAAATTATCGTGGGACTGCCACCTGGATTGAGCATCTCTACTGCAGTGCTGTTTTGGCTGAAAGGGAGACCAGAACTCCATAGCTTCTGCATCCACCATATTTGTGGTTTGTTTTTCTAATGAGTAGGCCAATCAATCAACCTAGAACATAGAATAATAGAGTTGGAAGGGACATCAGAGGTCTTCTAGTCCAACCCCTTGCTTAAGCAGGAGATCCTATCATTTTAAACAAATGATTATCCAGTGTCTTTGAAAGCCTTCAGTGATGGAGCACCTACAACTTCTGAAGGCAAGCTATTCCATTCGTTAATTGTTCTCACTGTTAGGAAGTTTCTTCTTAGTTCTAGATTGCTTCTCTCCTTGGTTAGTTTCCAACTATTGTTTTTTGTCTTGGTTTTTGGTGCTTTGGAAAATAGTTTGACACACACAAACACCGTCTTTGAAGGAGCCCCTCAAATATTGGAATAGTGCTATCTTGCCCCCCCCACTACTTATCATTAGACTAGACATATGCAGTTCCTGTAACCATTCTTCATACATTTTAGCCTCCAGCCCCCTAATCCTTTTGTTGCTTTTCTTTGCACTCTTTCCAGAATCTCAACAACTATTTTCCCCACAAGGTGGGTTGGGCTAAGAGTGACTGCCTCAGTCACCCAGCTGGATTTCATACCTAAGGGATGTGCGTGGATGTTGAATGTAAATTCTGATGAATATAGCCTGCTAAAGCTAAAATTGGTGCATTTAATTTTAGAATGTATATTTAATTCCTACTGTGACATAATATGTAATTTGTCCAAAAGTTAAGGATTTATTCTTTCAGTTGAATTAAAAACTATTAATAGAAATGTATACATACATATTCTTTCTTAAGGCTACAATAAATTCATTTAATCTGCCAAACTGAAAAAGTAGCATCGTGATCAAAAAGTTCTAATTTCCCCTTTTTTTTCCCAAACAGGAAGTACTCAAATCAACCCGGATATCCTTCTTGTTAACTTCCGGAAGTTAAAACCCCCCTCCCTCCAAATGGCTATAAAAGTAGCAAAATGGCGCTCCTTAATTAAGAAACGAAAATAGGAAGCGATGGACGGAAGTGTGCAGGAAGTGGCTGTTTATGGCTGTACAGCGAAGACAAGAGAGTAGGTTTATTAGGCTTTCCCCACGTCCGGACATACGTCATTAGAGTAGATTTAAGAGTTATCCCTTGGCAAAGGAGTGATCGTCGTCTCGGGGTAACTCCTCCGGGATTTAGTCCTGGAGTTCCCCACTTGTGATGTCCGAGATGGCGCTGGGGGTAGTAGCTACGAATGGAAACGGGGAGGGGGACTCTGCAGTTTCCCCATCGTAGTGAGTATTGAGGGACATTTTCCTCCCCAGCTCTGCTTACGCGGGGCCTGGGGTTGAAGCGGTACCCGACCACATCAGCTTGGTTGCGAAGACGGAGGGCTCCGCTGTCTCTAAATTGGAGGAAAGCAGCTCCGCGTTTGTACCCGGCCCTTGTAGCTTAACTCCCAGGGCACCCCGTAGTTGCTATAGGTGTACCCGCTGCTCCCTCGCAGGCCCTCTACTGTAGGGGCTCCTCGCTGATTCTTGAGGAACATGGCGGAAGCCATCCCTATCTCTTCTTTTTCCTGTTGAACGTGTCCCCTTAGATATTCATTGAACGGTGAAATAGTTGGAGGAAAAGACTGCCGTTTTTATCTTCCCGAGTCCTTAGTGGGCAAAGAGCGGCAAAAGCGATGTGGTTTCAGCAGACCTGAGCGGACTTGTGGGATCCTATTAAGTAGATCTGCAGAGTTTTGATTGTCAAATGTTTAACAGCGGCCATCAGGGAAAAATAAATAAATATACAAATAAATATATAAATGAATTGTTGAAAAGAAAACTTTGGGTAATTTGGAGCAGCTACTTGTAGAAAAAGGCTGAATTCCTGATCTGAAGTAAAATGTTTAGGTCGAAAATTGGTTTCATTATATGCTTACAATTTGTGCCTGATCCCAGTTTGTGGATCTCAAGGAATGAAGGAAGACAGTGAAAATAATACTCTAAATATGAAAGCATTTCTATTATGTTGGAGGCAAATAGCCCTAGACTTTCTATTGGCCTGATTGATTGGTCGATCGATAATTGATTCCATTACATGTATATCCCATTGCATTCAAATGATCCCACCTTTATTATGTTATCTAGAACAGGTTTCTGTTTCTGTTCTACCTTCTAGCTAAAAAAATTTTTAATTCATTTGTTCAAAGAACATGATAAAATCTTAGGACCTATTTAAAAAGCAAAAAAGGGTAACAATTTAACAGAACAAGTATTGGCAGGAGGAATGGAGAAGTGATATAAACACCAGTGGAAGTGTGCCTTCATTTTTGCTTCAGTATTAGTGTTTAAATTACATTTTAGTGCTTACGTTGCATTAAGTTACATTTTTATAAAGCTAATAGTAGATGGAATGATTTTTTTTCTGTAAGTCAGTGAAAGGCTGTTTATGGTACTCTAAATTTTGGAATTTAGAAGAAATCCCATTTAAAGTAGAATAATATTGATTATACTCACAAAATCAAAATATTTATTTGAAAACAGCTTGTTATAAGAGTAATGGATTATATATATACTTCTCTTTAAGTATTACAGATTGTATATATCGACTAGTTGAAATGACTGGGATGGATGGAAAAAAAGTTTTGAAATTGCTTCCAGCTTTCAAACCTTTAAATAACTTGAAGCCTCTGGTTCAGTCTCCAGTCGTGTCTCATGCTGTTAAAGGAAATGTTTCACTATCTGTTCATGATTATGCGAAGCCTTCATTTGCAAGTACTATTACATCTGCTGCTGCTAAAATCTCTAAATTAAAGACTGTTGCACCCAGTCGTTTAATTTTACCAAAGCCTTTAAATCAATTAGAACAAGTTAATGTAACTTTTGTTGTAAAACAAAATCCAATTACATCAACAGTTTTTGGCATTCAGAGTAGTTATTCAGCTGATACATCGTCCTTGCAGAAATCTGTTGCTCCAATTTGTTCGTACACAAGCACAGCAGTTGTGAAAATAGAAAATACTCCACTTTCCATGAAACCGCCAACGTTACCTTCTAGCCATCACCTTCAAATACCTGATCATGCTAAAATTAAAACTCTTCCAGTTTCAGTTTTGCCATCAGTAATTCAGGACAAAATCCTGGCTATAGCTGCAGCCTCAGATACCTCAGGGACCGGTGAAAATACCAATGCACCAGCTATTATCTTTGCATCACCAGTAAATACAGTGAAAATGCCTGCTTCCGAATCATTGGAAACAAAATCAGTGGAAGAAGTATCTAGTTCTTTATTACTGGCAACACCACAGAAGATTGTCAATAGCTCTGCTATACAAGTATCAACCTCTGGTAGTATGGAAAATAAGATGAGTCCTATCAAATGGGTTGTTCATGAAAATCCACAGTCATCGACATCTTACCTTGTCCCTGTAAAATCATCTAATGAGGTGGCATCTAAACTCTTAAAAACATTGACTGATATGAAAAATACTGAAAACAATTCTACCAGTATTTTGCCTATTTGTTCTAGCAGCCTCCGTGAAAGTCATGCAAAAATGCCTTCTATAAAAGACAATGCTCTACTAATGTGCAACGGAAAGGTGTATTTACTGACTAAAAAGGAGGATAATACTTTATCAACACTCAAGCCTAGCAAGCAAGAAAGCACAAATGTCAAAAAACAAACATCAGAATTAATTAGTTCAGTTACAGATAATACCATAACTAATCAGGTTATCAATCTTGTACTATCAAAAAACAAAAGGATTGCATCTAATATGGAAGAACCTAAATTCAGTGACAATACGATACCGTATCTAGAACCTAAAGTAAATAAGGATTTTAAAGCAGAATTGACACTTTCTGCCTCACCATCTGACAATCTTCAAATAAGCAGCATCAGCCAACATGAAGCAGTGTCCTCAGGGAGGAGTGTTTCCGTTAGGATAAATATTGCTCAGAAAGATATCACAAAAGAAAACACATATGATAGTACACATAAAGATCTTTCTTCTAAAGCAGCTACTGATCCTACATCACCACCTGTGGTACATCATGCAGTCAAAGAGGAAGAACAAGAGGTAATTCTTCATATCAGATTGTATTTATATTGGATGTTTATATCATTGGGATCATGCTCATATCTGCCAATATGATTAGTGAAAATGGAAATAAAATATTTTTTTCTGTAGCAACCCCTTTGAAGAATAATGTGCTGAATGACGTTGGCATGGGTTTCTTCCATTTTTGAATAGGCCTCACAATTTTAGATCATCGGGTGATCTTTTTTGATAAATAGATGCTTATATTTTATAAGATATCTTTTATATTCTGTATTTACATGTTTATTGTCTTATAAATTATTTTAAGGAATAAAATGATTGAAATGAGTAATGTTTACTATTTTAGGTTAAAATAACTTCAGGAATGCCAATTTGGATGAAGCATATCCAAGAACAGAAAAAACAGTATCTTCAGTTGAGAAAAAAATTTGGTCTCTTTAAAGAAGAGAGAGTTTATCTTAGGAGAGTTTCATCAGTTCCATCTAAAAATTCAGAAGCATCTGTATTTTTCAACAGTGTACAAATGAATGGCATTGATAGTTTGATGTCTACACCTATGAAAAGTGAATCTGAAAAAGAAGAAATGGTATGTAGAATATTACATTTATGATTAATATTCTTTGATACTTATCCCTGTTAATAACTATTTTAAATAATAAAGCCTGTCACAATGATTGGCTGGATTATTATGATATCATTAAATGTTTATAGGTTCATTTTATTACAAAAAGACGTGTTTTTCAAGAAAAGTATGGAAGTATTAAAGTAACATCAAAGTATATGCCCTTTTATTTTTATAGCTTTTGACATTTTTATGTTATTTTTAGTGTTCTGTAACATTCAAAAAAGAGGAGATAGTAAGTGAAACTATTTGAGTACTTTAACTTTTGAACGTGAAATAATGTCCCACTACTTGTTTTTCTTTCATGAAAAGTATATATTAAATGTACCGTGAAGCTGTTAAACAGGGCAGTTCTCAGTTTTGTAGACCAATGTGGTGATGCCTTAAAAGAAGAACAGTTTTAGGGGGTCATGTGCTTATCCCTTCCATCCCTAATAGGTTCCTTTCAAGGACTTCCATCCAGCACAAGGTGTAGTAAATCTAAACTAGTGGACTTGTTGAAGTTGCATGTTGGTTTAGGAAGAGTGTTTCAGAAGGCTTTGAATTCAGTAGAATCTAACCCAGTCTGTAATACCTCCTTTTGACCCCTTCTAAAATTGGGCTTTCTAACATTAGAACATCCTCAAAGTAGAAGAAAAATTGGGTTTTCTTGGGACATTGTCTGCAAGACATTGAGTTGCATTCAGAATAGCTGTAGAGTGGGTTGCTTAATTTATATTGTCACAATAGTATGCTACTCTCTTTATTCTTTATTTACAGATAATTGGGGAACAAGAAGAAAAGTTGAATATAAAGAGGAAGACAAAAGCAATACCAGTTTTAGAAAATTCAAAGAAGAGAAAAACTGATGTTACAACAATGCAGAACTCTGACTGTAACAGCTCTTATTCAGTAATGGGAAACTTGAATAATTCTTGCACAGAGGACTTATCAGAACAAGAGCATTCTACTAGTTTTCTTCAGTATCATCATAATGTCTCAAATCCTTGGGTTTGTAACAATGAAGAGAACAGAGTTTTGAATTCTACTTCAAATTGCCATGAAAATGAAACTTCTCTCGGTGAAAGTTCTTTCAAAAATGATATTTTTCCTTTTAGTCCCCCAGACTTGGAAGAAACAATAAAAGATGAGAAAATAACAAGACTTAAACTGTTGCTGAGGGAACGAGAGGCAGCCTTGGAAGCAGTTCGGAAAAAAATGCATCAGTATTAACAAAGCTAATTTGTAAATTGCTGAAATGTTACCCGATGCTGTTCATTTAACCTATAATAAATCTAATTTTCCTAATGTTTACACGGCGTTAATGTTGACAAATATGAATGAATGGACTCCAGTTCCAAGACAAGTATGCAAATCTAGAATCTTATTGACAGGAATACAACTTGCTCAGAAATTTATTTAATTCATTATAATTTCTATAGTAAATAAAATTTATATTCATGGTGATCATGATCAGTCTCCAGACTGTGGTCTCACGAATGAAGTGTATATAGAATTCTTCAGTTGCAAATGTTTCTAAAGCATATAACTAGCTTAACACTGACAGAAATGTACTAGCTTAGATTTTATTTAGAACACTCAGTGATTAATATTGATCTGTTATTTAAGTGAGTAAATTTGTTCCAAATCTCAAAATAACATTTTTGAGTCACTAAAGATCAACAACAATAGCACTTACACTTACATACCACTTCATAGCCCTCTCTAAGCAGTTTATAGAGTCAGCATATTGCCCCCAATAAACTGGGTCATCATTTTGCCAACCTCGGAAAGATGGAAGACTGAATCAACCTTGAGCCTGGTCAGGTTTGAACTGCCAAATTGCAGGCAGCTGGCAGGCAGCAGAAGTAGCCTGCAGTACTGCATTCTAACCACTGCTACGACAGCTCATAGCTCATTTAGTTTCTCAAGAGATTAAATTTAGATCCTGACTTAAACAATATATTGAAAAGAATTAGAACAATTGTACTGCAAAGTACAGTAATTTGCAGTGTGCTATGTTCAGGTTTTTAACCAACTACTTATATGCTTTTCCAAAATATTCCAGCCATTATCTGCTTTCCTACTTATTTTTGATCCACCCCTCCATCTCTTAAATAATCATTTAGTCAGTATTGTAGCCCCATAGCTCAGAAGTAATCAGCTTGTTTGGGATTTGTTTTAACTTCATTAAAATCTGGATTTGGTAGAATGAGTTTGCTATTCAAATAATATATCCTTCCCATATTTGATTCAGGTTTGAACACCAAATGATATCTAGCTTTCATTTTCATGATCTTTTCTGTGAATCAATACATTAATTCTTTTCAGAAATTAGTATGTTTCTCCTTTTCTATAATAAATATATGAACAAGGAAATCTCACTGGCTTATTACTTATTACTTATTACTCATTTGATTGGAATGTAACCCACGTTGATCCATTAACCTAACTCTCAAGGGTTTTTTGTTGGTTTCTATATGTTGTTGATGGAGCTATGTGTAGTTTGGAACCTACCTGCACCTTTTTGAGATGCAGTGCTAAAGGATAGGGTTGTCCTATCGTCAATTGTGTTGGATTCTAACTTGACCAACTAGACTGTGTGTAATGGAGCCTTGAGCCTCTGGTTCTGTGAAAATGATCTTCTATGTTTTCTTTGCCCCTCCTTTTCACCACAGCTTTTAATAGGGGATTTTGCCAGAAGGAGATTCATCGGGTGAAAACAACATAACTTTAAAAATACAGCACTGCTGGGGATTGTGGACCTTGGCAAAAGTCAAGATAGTGTTTCACTAACGGGCAAAGACAGGAGATAGGGCATCTTATGCGGCAATGACAATAGAGTCAGTTTCACATTTGTGATGCTTGGGCTTTTGGTGTCTGAAGTGCTGACTGGCCCTGTTGACTGGTAGTGGGAACTACTGCAGATATTGTACACATTTTGCCACTTCCTGGTCAAGGTGCTTGCTATGATTCCAGGGCCCAAAAGTGGTTGGACACCAACAGTGGCAATGTAATATGGAATTGGAGCTTTCACTGTTCCCCTTGTCATGGTCAGGTCATGCCTGATAGCCAGGTGATTCTCTGGTGTCACAACCACTGCAGGAAGATAGGATCTTTTATACTGGAATGTAAAGCCATCAGGTAAGATCATCTGTCGCCATGATATGCTGATGGTATTCAATTATATTTCATATAATTATCCCCTGGATGCTGTTGATGTCCTACCCGTTTCTGAAGGCCTTGGGAGCCTAGATGGGAAACAACAGACTTCAGCTGAACCCTGGCAAAACTGAATAGGTTGGAGGCCTTCTGGTTCTAGCATTTTGCCATATTTGGTACTGGATGGAGTTATACTGTGCTAAGCAGACCCAGTATGCAACCTTGGGAGGGGGAGTTCTAGACTCATGACACCTGCTTAAGGAACAGGTAGCAGTTGTAACTAGGAGGGCCTTTGTACAGCTTCATGGTGTGTGCCAGTTATGCCCGTTACTGGATTAGGAGGCTCTGGTCATGGTCACTCATGCCCGACTCACCTTCCAGGTGGACTATTGTAATGCATCTTTAGGCTGCCCCGAAGACTATTCAGAAACTTCAGCTGGTGGAAAACACATTTGGTGTGGGCAATTAGATGTGCTCCGAGAACATCACAAGTTACATCTCTACTCTGCAAGCTGCATTGGTTGCCAATTTGCTTCCAGATCTGAGATACTGGTTTTGACCTTTAAAACCCCTCATGCTTGGGCAGGTTATTTGAGGGATTGCTTCTTCACAATTATATTTGCCCATGCCATGAAGTCTGGCCTCTGTTAAGGAGTTACATTTGGCATGACCTAGGAGACAGGCCTTTTCTGCCATAGTACCTTCTCTGTGGAACATCATTCTCCCCAGTGAGAGTTGCTTGTAACCATGGTTGGAAACCTTCTGCAAGTCCTCAATATGTGGCCACATCAACAGGCTTGGGGATCTCAGGGAAATGGAGAATCAGTCAGATGGTTATACTGCAATACCAAAGATTCTCATTTCTAATATTTTTTAATATTGATAATTTTGTAAAATTATTGAATGTTTTTAAATGTCTTTTATTATTTGTTTCTTACAGTACCTTATGCCACCCAGTCATACTTGTGAGATGGGCAACTATATAAATGTGAATGAATGAATGGAATGATCTTCCTGCATACAATAACACATCTACTCTTAAAAGGTCCATAAATAAGAGAAATTAGCTGTAAAGAATCTACTGAAGTATATAATGTGAGTCAAATTTTATCCAACTGTCCATATAATGTTACCCCCGGATTGCATATAAGACGTTGAGTGAGAATCATTCCATTTGTTAATGTTTGTGTTACCTAAAATATGTAGCCTAATTCTTCACTTGGTCAATTTAAAGGATGGTGATATCATATGACTCTAGCTTTCCAAGCCCATTTATACAACATATACACTGGTTATCATTCAGTTTTACAGAGGCATATGCCAATATTTAATTTTAATATTTATATGACTATCAATGCAAAGTAAATGTGTATTTGTTTTGATTCTACTAAAATACCTACATATATTTCTAAATATTTTCATTATATCACCACTATTTATGATATAATTCAATACCAATGTAAAATACAAATGAGTGTTCATTCTCTGTCAATTACTGTATGGATTAAAATTAAGACAAATCTATATAATAGTATTTGAGATCAGTTTAGATAATTTAGAGCTGCATTATGCCCAATTTACAGTAACATTTTTATAAATTAAGAGGGGAAGCTTGGGAGTTTCAAGAAGCAAAAATACCCAGACCATGCTTTTTTTTCATTTCTTTTTCTGAAGACGTACTCTTACCTCTACCTACATTTGTCTCAGTATTAAGCTTTATTAATCTACATAGTTGCAGATTATTTGTTCATTTTGAGAATATTCTTTAGGTAAGCAATTGTGGTCTGAAAAAGTTACAATGGGACATTCTCTGAGAATTGTTGCAACAATTTTATGAGGCATACAAAAAAATCAACTTTTGTCAGCAAACTTAATTTTCTGCAAATTTTTTATTTATTTTATAAAAATCTGTAAAGGTATATAATACCATATAAGTATCATTTTTTATATTACATAGTACAATATTTTGTGATATACTTAAGAACTTTTTCTATAAACAATTGTCAAGTTTGTAAAAATCCTTCAATAGTAGTATTCTCATATAAAATGACATTTTATATATTGCATTGAATGTTATATAAGCATATATATAAAACAGTACTGTGCAAAAGTTTTCGACAGTTGTGCAAAAATGCTGTAAATTAAGAATGGCTTTCAGAAATATGTATTAGTGGGTTTTTTTTAATTAACAAAATGGAAAGTAAATGTACAGAAGAGAAATCCAAATCAAATCAATATTTGGGATAACCACTCTTCTTTGCCTTCAAAACAGCATCAATTCTTCCAGGTACCCTTGCACATAGTTTCTGAAGGAACTTGGCAAGTTCCTTCAAGTTGTTCCAAACATGTTGGAGAACCACAGATCTTCTATGGATGTAGGCTGCCTCAAATCCTTCTGTCCCTTCATATAATTCCAAACAGACTCAATGATGTTGAGATCAATAATTCCAAACAGACTTGATGATGTTGAGATCAGGGCTCTGTGGGGGCCAAACCATCACCTCCAGGACTTCTTCTTGTTCTTTATACTG